>KN817615.1:5854-58171 GCA_000827495.1 Hypholoma sublateritium FD-334 SS-4 | reverse complement strand
GAGTGGCAGCGCTGGAATCTTCTCAGGCTTGGCCGTTTCTAAGCGTTGCTGCTCGCTGTCCATCATCCATCCATTAGGTAAGCCCCATTCACACGCGTATTCTCGCCGCCGAACTCATCGGCACCTAAAAACTACGGCGGCACGCCCAATATGTAGAGCTCTGATGCTTTATATGGGTCCTAAGAGTGAGTTTCTAGCATGTGTTCAGAGGTAGACTACCTGAATCCGCCATGCCACGTGCTATTACAATCGCACTGAATGATTTTCGTGACCAGTACTGACAAAGGAAATCAATAGAACTTCCCCAGACGGAGCCAGACGCGGATGATGCCACACCCGTGGCATATTCCACGGAAGCAGACCACTAAATTTTAGTAGAGCAACCGTTTGTTTTATTGTCTTCTACCGTGCTGCTCATTTGCGCGCTGGAGAGATGCTCCACAGAGATGCGTATCAATCGTTGTGCGGCGGCGTCGCGCTCATGACCAGCGACGAGTTTAGAGCCGTCTACTTCATTTCTGCAAGGAAGAGATTGACATTGACAAGACGCGCCTCACACGCTCTAGATATAAAATTTACGCCGCTACATCGGCGTCTTTCGTAGCAGACAAGTCCCCGAATCGAAGTGCGACCGAGGTACACCGGATCAATTTACATGCTATTCGGCCGGGATTTGCCGAGTTTACTATCATTATTTCCAAGCTTTTCTGATTCTTTCACTCTCACCACGATGATCCATCAAGTACCCGACCTTCTGGCTTGCTGAAAGTTTCTCATGATCTCACCAACACACATACCCTAGTGATGCGCCCTCAAAAAAACCAACTGGGTACGTCAATTTGTCCGAAGGAGTATTCACCGTCACACCAACGTGAAGGTGACAACTATGAACTATCACCCTGCTCCAAAGTTCCTGCTAGTTGTGTATGTCAATCATGGCTATACCACCGATGTTGAACTGAGGCGGACTTGCCTTTCATTGAGAGTCAATCTGATTTTTTGACTTGACTACTTAGGTACCTGCTTCGTAGCCTAAGGCTGTCTTTGAGCCTTATCGCCGAAAACCCTCCGCTATACGCACTCGAAGTTGGCTGCAAGATTAGCAATGAGGGGGCAGTATCACCTCCCCCTCGTGGGTGCTTCTTGTTGTGCCGACACATGGCACGATTCACTATATTCATGCGAAATGAAAGGAAATTTTTGCTCCAAGACCAGCGTATACTTTTTCATGGCAAAATCGTCACGCAATGGCATGCAGCGTATTTCCCCAGTAACTCTTCTGGTAAAGTTGGAACAGCATTCTCTGAAGATCCGTAGTCTGCCCGCCAGTGTCTGGAATACTGTACGCAAGCTGTTGCGCCAGCCTCCGCACCGTATTGACGTAACAATCGCTAAGAAGCGTCTCTTCGATCGCGGGCTCCCAATCGCGCTAATAGAACTGGATTTCCGACGTGCTTCTGGCTGATATCTGCGTTGAAATCCCCCCATCAGGCTTCCAGACTTCTCAGTCCGTTGCTTATAAGCCTAGTGAGGGGCACGCTCGAGATTCTGGTCCAACATCCACTCTACTGCTCTGCAGCTCCCTCGACGCAACCGTACCGCCGAGCCTTGTTATCTCTCATCTTCGTACCCAACGCACAATTATGACAGCCCAGGTGAACTCAGGCCTGACGTACGTCGTCACGAACGTGAAGGCGGGAACCGTCATGGACCTCTCCGCGGCGGACAACAGCACCAGTGCGTCCCCTGCCCGCACGGGTTTCTGTTTGCTGAATATGCGCATGTGTACCAGTAATCGGCTGGCCGGCGAACGGCGGCCTGAACCAGCAGTGGACGATGGTCTGGACGGGCAACGCGTGGAACTTCGTGTCGAAGGCGACGGGAAGCTACCTTGCTATCACCGGCGAGGCCGAGGACGGAACACTGCTCTCTGTCTCCGCGGCACCATTCGACTGGGACATCTGGCGCGCAGATGACGACCCGAATACATTCAGGTCGGTGGATAAGCTCTTTTTTCAGCCGCTTCCTCTTGGTTTTATTATCCGTAGTGAGCGCTGACGCTGCTGCGCACAGGGTGTTCGTGCCGTTCACGCACCAGAACCTCGACCTTTACGCCGATGGGGACCCCGCGGCGGGCACGCCGATCACGCTCTGGTACACCTGGAACGGCCTGCACCAGACGTGGCGCTTCACGCAAGGTACGCGTGCAGTTTCTGCGGACGGACAGGGCGCTGATGATGGATCTGACTTGTGACAGTTTGAAGCGGCGACGAGCGTTCGGCGCCGCTGTTTTCATGGGGAGATGCGGCGGGAACTTGCCCGTCTTGACTCTTGGCGGTTTTTTTGGTAGTTGAACACTACAATGTTGTTGAACGGACACGGGGGAGCTCTAGTAATGGTGTTCTGGGTATCTCTTCCACTGCGTCTGATCATGAAAGGCGTAGCGTGGGTGTGCAGTTAGGCGCGACTCGCGAGGTTTCCATCAAATAAACATGTTGTTTCGAACTGACGGAGACGAGACCCAATTTCAGCGTCGAATGAATAGCCCGAATGGTACGTAAGATCAGGACAACTCTTCTCCGGTGATAACTGGGCAGTCCATAACCCTGCAGACAACCGCAAATTTTCGCAGAAGGCTAGAAGTTTTACTTGAAACCAACTCTGCACCGTTCGGCAACAAAAATTAATTTCGAACAGAATTGAACAGCATGTCGTCTACATGCCGTTCAGGTATGTTGATAATTAACATCATCCCCGAGGATATGTTTTTGCCGGAGTCGTCTGCAGACCCGAGTCGAAGCTTCGAAGGCTTGAACGCCGGCAAGACATTTACCATATTTGGACAATGTCTACTGTTTCATTTGGTCCCGGTTGGGTCCCGGCCAAAACCTCGATCACATTCTATTGCTTTACTTGGGAGATAATCGGACTACTGGCGCTTTTGTCTCTGAACTTTTTTGTCTCGCACGTAGTGGTAAGAAAATGCTAATCGATTCGAGATGCTATGGCCGACCAAACAAGTTATCTCATCTCCTCATCTACTTACATACCTAAATATTGACGATAATCTGTACCACTGGCACCTGTGAAAGGTATGTCGCGGTATATTGGCACCACATGTCGAAGACGCACTCTAAGATTTTGACAATTCCATCTACGAAATGGCCTTTTCAAGTTAAAATACAGGCGCCCGCTGAAGAATGGCGGGTCCGTCGACCGCCTTCCTCGCACCGGCTCTGCCGCCTCCACAGAGAATACATTCACAAAATTCGGGTGAGCACGATCAGGCACTGTAACCCTATTTTCTGACTGAAAGTGATCTTAGAGCACTCAAACCAATTTTCAAGCAGCGACGGACACTCGGCACCATATCTTACACCTACAGGCCAGTCGATCGAATACCATGGTATCGACGGTTCATGTATCCTTCAACACAACGTCAACATTTATATCACCACGCAGCCGCGGCCTCAACAGTATCAGCCACAGCCACAGGTGATCTACATCCAGACACCTCCGGCGAAGAAACAGCGCTCGAAAAAGAGCCTCTGCTGTCTCCGCTGCTGTTCCTGGTGTGTGCTCAAATCGATCTGATGCGATGAAATCAAATGAATGAAAGATCCAGTTTTGCTATTTGCTGCACGGTGCTATGCTGCAAGAACCTATGTCCCTGCTGCTTCTTCTAACGAAATGATCAACTCGGGCCCGAGTCCTGGGGATGATCATGGCAGTTGTCAGCGACCACGCACGGCCAACGCCAAGTTGCTTCTTAATCACACACACACGCGAGATGAACAACGGAGCTCAGCCGTACGACAGCCTCGCACACTTCATATCGCTACGGTACATATTCGTACATTAACCCTTCGCCTCGCCGCTTAACACCACCGTACATTGGCCTCGCCTCCATGTTGCCCAATCCAAATTTAATACTTCTCGAAGTCTTCTCCTCCTCCCGCGTTTCGACGTTAACTTGATGTGTTTAGAGGTATCCCAGGAAGCCACGCGACCTGGAGCGCCTGTGGCTGTGGTGGCGGCGCGGTGCCGACGAGACGATGACGGTGGGCGCGTGGCCGTAGTAGGGCATAGCAGTTTGAGCGGGATATCCGTATTGTTGCGGGTACATCATCGGTGCGCTCATGGGTGCGTGCATCGTCGGGTAGTAGTGTTGGCCGGGCATCACCGCGCTCATGGGCGCTGGGTAGTAGGACCTTGAGCCAGGGTAATGGGGGGCGACGAACGAGGTGACGCTGCCTGCGGTGCTGGGATAGAACATCGTGTGCGTTGGAATGCGGATGGTTCACTTGTGGTGGGAGGAAGAACGGGGCTCGAGTCTTAAGTACTGGAGGGCTGATTGTTTAAGCGGTCAAGAGGATCTAAATGTGACTTTAGAAGGTGGCGTTGAAGTGGTCGTGAGTAGTCGAGTGGATCGTAAAGGGATATTAAGTGAGTTCGTACAGGCCAGCCTGGGTGGGGAACTGAAATGAAAAGATGCAGAGCGCAGCGTCTTATAGGAAAGATGCCGTTCCCCATTGGGGCTTCGGGTATCAGTGGGCTGTGCAGAAAACGGTGACAAATCGCCTGGAGGCTGGAGACCATCATAAGCGAAAGATGGGACCGCCCGTGGAGGGTTGGTGGAGGGTTTTAGCAAGGTTTTGGGACTGCCTCATGCTTGTTGGGGTGGCTGTAACAGCGACCGTTGCAGCATTCTGGCAAGCTAAAGGTGGACCAAGGTCTGTCGAGGGGCTGGTAACTGCATAGCTTACTTTTTAAGTACCATTGCTGTACGCGCAATCATGAATCATGGTTCGGATCAAGTTCGGATGGCATTCGAGACAAATTCGAGAGGCTTTACAGTGAGTAATACAAGACCCCTATATTCAAACAAAAGGTCTGCTGCGTACATCATCGACGAAGCGGTCAGATGGAGCATGAAATATGTGTGGGCGCTTATTAGATCACAGCATGACCATCGGATCAGCGACCGTGCCAATCCTCGAAGTGCAGTAATCAATCATGCACAGTTAGACTTGGGGATAACCAGGGTACAAGGACCATACATGATATTCTACATATGATATTGTATCTTTTCACATTGGACTTCTCGTGAATAAGGCATATGTTGTCGCATAAAGAGCCTGATAAATATATTTACACAATTTATCTCTATATTTTCCGTAGAATAATGATGGCTTCCACAGTACTAGTCCGAAATTGATTCCGCGAGTAGCTCAAACTCGAATGACCATTGGCCAATAAATAACTTCCGCCATGCGAGATCGAGCGATGGCTCAGTATATCTCTGAATGTTTCTAAGCGCATCTTGAACCAAAGGTCCCGATACTATCACGTGCAGGGTTATGCAAAAGTATAGTAGAGTTGCAAAACACCACACCACCTCTTCATTTGAGGCTCTTCTGTCAAATAAGCTAGATATTCCAAAGCACATACACTTTACGGTCAGGTTTATCAAGAAAATAGAACAATCGGTGCATTTGTTGACTCTCTATGCCTCAATCAGCGGTCAAATTCTCGGTGAAAGTGATATTTGTGAGAACGAAGCACAATTTCTGTAAGCCTATATAGAAAGATACACATAAAAAGTGGTATATATTGTAGAAGTACTACTACTACAACTATCCCTCCACATATTTCGGTCAGAAATGGGTGTTCGAAACAAATATCGAGAACCTGTTGGGGCGTGATGGAACTTGCGTCCTTTTAAGGTTTCGAGAATCAAACTCCGCTCAGACGAGATCAACAAGTCGCGTCGCGTACCTGCGCCACTGCCACCACCAATTCCTTCGGCGTCGACCTCGACAATTGACCATACTCCTCTCCCCGAAACATCGGCTGTTCGTCCCGATCCTCTTTTATTCTATCCTTCTCAACATAATATCCCTACTCTACGTACAGTTCAATCTAATCCCTCTAATACCACATATCATCCTGGTCATTATAGTAGTAATCATCCTAATCTTTTCCCACATCAATTATACAGACCACATTCCGAGCTCATTCACATACAGCACCCACATGGACCACACCACTTTTACGACAACCATTATAATCATAACGGCTCTGCTAATGCCATTCAACCACCACCACAATCTGCCGCTCCTCTCAATCTGTATCCATACCATTAGCTTTACCATTATTATTATTCTCACTCAGAATCACTCATGTATATTAGACAATATATTCCACTGCATGCAATAGTACTTGGGGTATGCGCAAGGTCTTGCGTTGTCGGCGCGTCGCATGCACCAAGATCTGAGTTGGAATCTTCTTGTCACGAGCCCCTTCGGAGTTTCACAAAATTGTGACAGCCGGGCTCTCGCCGCATGTCACATTTTTGCAACTCCTTGATTTTAGCTCCCTTTTACCGGCAGACGTCTGGCAAAGCAGAATCACCCCCGATTTTTGTATTTTTTATATATTACCGTAGAGAATAAGCACATATAGGTAGATATCAAGTTATACTGGCAGCTTCGAAAAATTGACGCAGTTACTTGAAATTTGGCAGAATTTTTGCAACTCTGTTCCAATGATAGTATGTCTAGAGCATGCTTCTGGTATGCTTTACGATCAGATGGGGGTGGAAACACACCATCTATTATTATTCCCGGGAGGAGTATTTCTACTTCCACCACGCCAGGAAATATAGTTGTCACCCATCGCGCTAGAGTATGAGCCTCGAAGGTATCCTCAGGCGGAGAGGTACACAAACGCAGATAGGTTACCAGGTGCCAAGGTAAGGGTGCCCGGGAGGTCGTCGGCGGTATATTGCTCTTATAGTATGAACTTGCAGTCATATTCAGCACAGCGCGGTCGTTGTCCATTTGCCATTCTTTTTCCTTGTCTTCATCAAGTGTTATTTCAAGCGAGATTTTCATATCGGAGGCGAAGCCACGTCGCAGCAAAGGTCCCTTCTGAAAATAGATGGGCTCTAACACTGCACTGAGCGAAGGATGGAAAACACTGTAAGTAAAGTTTATTGCCTCAATAGTGCGGCAATAAAGCGACATCGACGACAGTGCTGGCAGAGGTATGATATAATTAGGATTCGATGTGTTAAGAGAGTTGTTGGTGGGGTGGCCGACGATATATACCATCCAATCGAGAGGGACGTCGACGATGTGTAATTGTGGGAAGTGGAGGTGCTTTATTGGGCTATCCGGTCGATATTCCGGGAGCAGGGCCATGGTTTTGTCGAGTTCAAGGTATTCTAACCTATCTTGGAGATATCGCAAAATATCGAGGAGCGTCTTTGGCCATATTCCAATGCAGTTTGTTACGGAAAAGTGGGTTATCGAGCTATCCTCCGGTGACATTATGCCTGAGAGGCTAGAATTAAAAATATGCTGGTCAAGAGAAATGCGCGAAAGAGTGAGCGACGTCAGCGTATGTACAGAGCCTCGAATAAGGCTCAATAACTCTGGTAAACAGAGAGGGAGAAGGGGTATCGCTGATTGTAGATGGATAGATCGTAACATTGCCAGAGAGCTGAACGGGGTGGCATGTCGCGAGTAGTGGGTGATTTTGGTCCTGGTGTGCAGTTTCGAGGACGGTAAACTTCTCGACTTGGATTTGAAAGGGCTGTTAGCCAACCGGGAAGCAAGTTTTGATATCATTCCGGTTTTGCGGGTATGATGTGCGGGTTGCTGCGGAGTGGTGTTGATAGCCCGCCGCGCGGCATCTTCGGAAAGGAAATGACTGGTATCGGTTGTCGCACCTGTGATCTCGGCCATCGGATCCAGAGGAGTTGGAGTGCCATGGGTTTCGTCGTAGATGAAGAGATGTTTACAGCCCTTAATCGCCAACAATTGCAATAGATAATTCAAGATGTTTGCGATAGAAGTCGGAAATGCAGAGTGGGGGTGAGAGCGAGCGTAACGGTGTTCGTCGACCACCTTGAGCCAGAGTGTAACAGATCGGACAGCGGTAAGCCTTGCCACAAAATATGCAAAACGCGTTAGATTATGGGACAATGCAGAGGCTTCTAGCAGTGGGTCGAGGAATGTGCAGTAGATGTCGTCGACAGAGGTTATATCAAACGCGAATAACAAAAGTCCAGCATCTATGCCCCGGATGTCCCAAGAAACTTCTGCCGTATCCCTTTGTTTAGGAGTGAGCTCGCAGCTTGGACCGTCGAAAGTGATAGCAAATACATTTTCGATATCGTGTGTATCAATGTCAGGGAAGGCGAGTGGGATTGCAATTGAATTGAGTCTTCGAGAAACCAAGGCAATGGGGTATAGGTCTAAAATTCCAGTGCCATTGCGTTTCAGGATATCGAGAAGGAGTTCTGTCGGGAGATCTAAGAGGATAGCCATGTTGAAGACTTGAGAATGGTGGAATTCGGTGATTGGAAAGTGTCAGGGCTGGAATTGTTCAAGATATTTGTTTTTCCCCGAGAGGATTCTACTGGTATACATGTTCCATATGGATCAGATTGTTTGCCCTCAAAAGAGCTTTAGGTGGAAACCGAATAGAAGACAAGGGTGCTGAGGAGCGTTGAGGAAGTTCGACTACGGACTCGGAGCAGAGTGGAAAAGCGGACCCTCAAATGTAGCATCTCCGACTGAACTCGAAGTAACAGCGTTTACCGCGACCAACCACTTAACGACACCTGCTCGCGGCCAACGACCACGGCGTTCTTCCTCACTGATATCCAAACATTCGATATCCAAACTCTTGTCTGACTTGGAACTCCTCAAATGTCAATAAAGGCCATAGACAAAGCCTCCATCCATCACATAACATCTGGTCAAGTTGTTATTGATCTTCAAACTGCTGTCAAGGAACTCGTGGAGAACAGCGTAGACGCAGGGGCGACAAGTATTGGTAGGTATTCCGACGAGTATATTTGACTTGCGTCTAGCTTTCGACCTCCGTTACAGAAGTCCGCTTCAGAAATTATGGACTGTCGTCAATTGAGGTTGTTGACAATGGATGTGGCATAGCCGAGGATGACTATGAAAGTATTGGTATGTGCGCTATGGAACGCGTTTTTTTTCGTGTAATAACGTGTATAATAGCTTTGAAGCATCACACATCCAAGCTAGAAACATTTTCCGATCTCACGTCCGTGGAGACGTTTGGTTTCAGAGGCGAAGCACTCTCGTCTCTATGCGCGTTGAGCGAGCAGGTAAGCATATCGACGGCGACAGCGTCAACAACTCCAATGGGAACATCCTTGGTCTTGGACAGCAGCGGGAAGCTGCTCAAGCGTAGTGCAGTTGCACGAAATGTGACTTCCTCCCCCTTTCGTCGTCTTGGAATTCTCACATATATTTAGCAAGGCACTAGCATCACCCTCACGAACATTTTCTCTCCACTGGCAGTCCGTCGAAAGGAACTAGAGCGAAACATAAAACGCGAGTTCGCTAAGGCTTTGTCCTTGCTCAATGCATATGCCCTAGGTCCCTGCGCCGCCGCACCAGGAATCCGCCTGACTGTAACTAATCAGCAAGAGAAAGGGTAGGTATGCTTTCACCTTCCGATTTTACACTGTTTGACGTGGTTGTAGCGGGAAGTCTACCCCAATCAGAACTTTAGGCTTGCCCTCGTGTCGAGAATCCGTCACCGCATTATGGGGGCCTAAGTCTTTAGATAACATTGTTGACGTAGACATAACATTCGAAGTCGAGAGGGAGAAGGTCGTTCTCAAGAGGCTACAAAAGTGGGTCGATTTTTCAAACTAAACTCCCTGGATCTCATCGCACGTCTAGCCAAGAATTGGAGCCTTTCACGGTTCAAGTGCGAGGTCTCACATCGAAATTCTCTGTTGGATGTGGACGTGCGGGGACCGATCGACAATTTTTCTACGTTAATGGGCGACCCTGCAATATGAACAAGGTATAGCGAACTCGCAGCTTTGTGACCATGTTTTTACTCGCAGCCCTAGATCCAGAAATGTTTCAACGAAGTTTACCGCTCGTTCAATGCTACACAAGCACCATTCATTGTTGCCAATATAATGATGCCAACACGTGTGTTATATTCATATCCTGTAATTTTGGGGTTCTAACCGATTGAACTTCAGATATTTACGACGTCAATGTCAGTCCAGACAAACGAACAATCCTTCTACATAGCGAGGCTAACCTCATCTCAGCGCTAAAGGTGGCCTTCTTTTTTTCACTGCCGTACGTTATTGGCTTAACTACTCACATCAGGCTACTCTCGAGGTTCATTTTGCGCCATCCCGGGCAACCTTTGATCTCGGGGAGACGCAGTCGCGATCCAAAACACTTACGCAGAGCTTACTTCCCATGGCGTCGTCTAGCCAAGTTACCCGTAATCGCGACTCGCTCATCCCCGAAGAGAACGATGAAAGATCATCTGCCGCTTCTCCACCCTCACCCACAACCCCTCCTCTCCGCCCTCCCCGCTCCACTGTAACTAATATCAATACGAACTCTAAGGACTCGGAACCATCTAGTGCTATTATAATGGACGCTGACGGTCAAGCCCGCGCACCTCTCCTTCCGACACATGCCATGGTGTTGGACACGTCGCAAACAGCCTGGGGGCATCGGATGGGCTTATCGACACAATCCCGCCGCGCTCCTTCACTGTCTCCGCCCCCAGAAATTAATGACGGGGACGATGTAGAAGAGGTGGAGCACCACCCTCGGAAAAAGCGAAAATCCGAAATAGCAGCCCAACCCATACCTATCTGCGATCGCTACGTCGGGTCATCAGGCCTACCGTCCTCCCCGCCGCTGGGCATTGTGGAACCAGAACTCAGCGCGCGCACACGCATCAACGTTGATCAAAAGGAGCCGAAGACGCCGCCCGCCATGTCGCTGCCCAGACGACTACAAGATGTGCGCGTTAAGAATGTAAGCACTCAAAGTCGAGCGCTGAGCCTTCGGAGCCAGCTCGCTGGGTTTTCGCGCCCGGGGAGTCAGATTTCCTCCCGACGCAGCTCGAGTGCCAGGATTGGAGGCGAATACGGCGACGAGGAAAGCCCAGGAGAAGATGAATTAGAGGATGAAGAGGTGACCCCCTTACCCCTAAGAGGCAAGGTGCATACGCGACCAGCATATCTGTCTTCCGCGGGCTCCAACAACGAAAACGTGCATGAGCAATCACAAGGGACGATGGTTACTGCCAACGGCGACGAAGATACTGATTCAGTTTCGCATCAAACTCGCGATGCGGATACCCCAGACGCTGGCGCCTCGATAGATGACATTGGTTGTGTGGAAATCTTGAAGAGGGAGCAGAACGGCGGTGATCTTTCGTTGCGATTCGATGTTGAACGTACGAAGGTCATATGGTCCCGGCGGTCTACCTTATCCAAAGAAAATCCCGTGCAAGGGGCCGGGAACGAGACCCCTGCCGCAATCACTGCTGATGCTGGTGTCACAAATACAGACGACGGCGACAAAGCGGTGGATGCTTTGGCACGTGTCATAGAGAAGAAAGACTTCGCGGAGATGAGTGTAATAGGACAGTTCAACCTGGGGTTCATCATCGTTCGTCGCGGGATAAAGAAAACGCGGAAAGGATCAGACAACTCGGACGACCTGTTTATCGTGGACCAGCATGCCGCCGATGAGAAGTACAACTTTGAAACACTGCAAGCAACGACGAAGATTGAGTCCCAGAAGCTTTTTAGGTAAGTGATGCTCCCGTCTTAGAGCTTACCGGCGCTGACATTCTACCGCCAGACCTCGTCCTCTGGAGTTAACAGCTTCCGACGAAATGCTCGCTAAGGAAAACATCGATATTCTGAAGCAAAATGGTTTTGAGATCGACGTTGACCCAGAAGATGCCATCAGCGAAGGAAGCCGTCTCATGTTGACTGCTCAACCCGTCAGCAAGAGCACAACGTTTGACATGAAAGGTATAATACACCCTCGCGCACATAGCCGATGCTGAAACTTAGTTAGATCTGGAAGAAGTCATACACCTGTTGCGTGATCGACCAGGCGGACAGATGGTGCGATGCTCAAAAGCCCGCGCCATGTTCGCTATGCGAGCCTGCAGAAAAAGTGTCATGGTCGGCATGCCGTTAACGCTCTCGCAGATGACTTCCGTGAGCACATACAATCCAGGTCGAGACCAGATTTTACCGCTAATTTGATTATCGGCACCAGGTGGTACGGCATATGGGAACCATGGACCAACCGTGGAACTGTCCTCATGGACGCCCCACCATGCGCCATCTTACTGATATTCGGTCTCGCGACTCACGTTCAAAGGAAGACGTTGATTGGTCATCTTTCCAGTGATTTAGAACAAGATTTATACACCATGCTTATCGTGCATCTACTGCGGATTTACTCGTACTTGGACAGATTCTATAAATGTAATATACTGTGTTCCCATGTGAGTTCACGAATTGTTAAACTGCTTTATCCCCCCCTTTTCTTCGGGGAGACCCAACACTGCAATGTCAATCCATTCCGTCAAACGCTCGCATACTCATCTTGCTTGGGACAATAGGTGAGAGTCAAAAATACATCATCAGGGTCATGCTCAATTCTAGCCTTCGTGATGCAGTATACCACCGGTGATAACGGTGCAATCCGGCGATGAGGTCTCGTTCTCTTGCTTGGATGCGTCGAATGGACAAATTACGAAAGACTCCACTGTGACGACAATATCTTCCCTTATTTTTGCTCAACTTGATCAAGTAAGCGGCCCTGTCTACGTCCAAGGCGCACTGCCGGGGGATACGCTTCAAGTAGATGTCATCTCCATTGAAACTGCGGAGTGGGGTTGGACCGGCCTCATCCCGGGCTTTGGACTGCTCAATGACGAATTTCCAGACCCCGCATTGAAGATCTGGGCTCTCGACAAAGAAGGAGGTTTTGCCTGGTTCGACCAGGCAAGGGGCATCAAGATTCCTCTTAACCCTTTTGCAGGCGAAATGGGAGTTGCTCCTGGAAAGGCGGGCGCATTCTCAACCATACCTCCCTATCATACCGGAGGCAACCTGGATACCCGGCAGCTTACCGTTGGTTCTACTTTATTCTTACCTGTAGAAGTCGAAGGTGCTTTATTTTCAATCGGAGTAAGACCAATCATCTCGAGCTCTGGTTTTAACTGACATAACCGCTAGGATGGGCATGCAGCTCAAGGCGATGGGGGTGCGTTTCTCAGTCAGTATTTTCACTACTAAGGCTGATGATATATTGCAGAGGTTTGTGGTGAGACAGGGCTGAATGATCTTGCCATTATGACGTTGTGTTCATCGGCTTGAATGATCTGCAGGTACTGCCATCGAAACGCCGATGGACGTCAAAGTACGATTAACTATCAGAAAGGATCGACCTTATACGAAGACGCCTCATTTCCATACCATCCGTCCAAATAGCAATAATGAAGAGCATTATTGCACAACTGGAATCGACTCCGACATCCGAGAAGCGACTCGCTCTGCTGTTCGCAACATGATCAACTTCCTCGAAGCTGAATTCCAAATGGACCGTGTCGCTGCCTACATGCTCTGCAGTGTCGCGGGCGATTTGAGAATGCATGAAGTTGTCAGTCTTTCTGTTAACATTCCTTTGTTGATCTCATCCGAGGCATTTGGTACTTATAGGTCGATATGCCTAACTATGTGGTATATATCGCTGCTTTAGCCTGCTTTATCTTCAAATGAATGAGCTCCCGCTTTAGATTGGCATTATGCTTCCGAAGTCCTTGTTGCGCGGACCTTCAACCAACAAGGATTAATGGCGCACGAGTTTCAACTTTCCGCCCAAATTTATCACAGTGCGAAGATATGGTGATAAAAACACCATTACCAGTGCTCCTGTCGTTCGTTTCTACATACATTCCAACGCAGGGAAATCCCTTTTGCAGCGCCTCCATCCCATGAAGCGGCTTTAAATTATTCCACGGCAAGATGGGATCTTCCAAATGAATCAGGTAAGATCAGGAACACATGAAATCAACAGCGTAGCGTCTTCCTTCAAGTGGTTGTATTAACGATGTAATCGTACCCTCGTTGGGAGAGAAAGCTGAAACGAATGGAATTGTGGACCCCAATCTCCATGCTGTCGAAACCGACCCCAAAGGCGTCGATTTCGAAGAATCAGGTGTTCTTAGTACATACACAGTATTTGCGGTTGCCTGGCCTAGATGGTATTAATCTTGTATTAATCATTTATATTACGGCCAACCTTTTTTCCAGTGCCCTCTCGTAGCAAGGGATTGCAACAGTTACTACATAATACTAAGTATAGTCGCAGATAGTTGCATTAGTCCTAGTCTTGCATTTACCGATTACATACTGATCAACAGAGAAACCACGTTTTGAGGTATCGTTGCCACAAAGTTGCCACCGCGTGCATACAATTTGTGTCCTTAGTCAAGTTAAGCCGACTGAGTTGTCGGTTGACCAGGACTGGACCTTCGTCGACCATGGCGTTCACCTGTTCAAGTTCTACTTATACTGGCATCGAAATGGGGCATTGCCGCGTGCCATTCGCGGGCCTTTTTCCGACGAGCCCCATCAAATGCATCACGGCTTGATCACAACCGGGCAAGTTTTAAGCGACATATGCCAACCCGCTGCTTGGCCCAAGCTTGGCCCTGCATTATCCGCCGTAGCATATATATACTTAGTGGCAAGGCCTCATGCACCACCAAGTTGGCTCGTCTTCCACGTCTCGCTCGTCGATTGGTATCTGGTTGACGGTTGAGGCTAATCGAACCTTCCACAAGGAAACTCCATTTACAAACTCCTTCATATATCACATCGCATGTTCAATAACAAAAACAAGGCCAAGGGCTCAGGCTCTCCTTCAAACCCATTTGAAGTTCCTCGATGGTCGGGAGAGACGCCCATGGAGACAGAGGCAGAAGCACGCAGTCGCGTCGAAGCGTTACAGAAAGCTACAGAGACATCGAAGGAAATTGACCAGTACCTTTTGGAGGGAAAGAAAGAGATAGAGAGGAGGCGAAAGGCAATAAAAATTATGCTGTTAGGTGCGGGAAACTATTTTGTATCACAGGCGCTGTTTGATTCTAATTGACGAATGGTACGAATTCTTTGATGGTAGGCCAATCTGAATCTGGAAAGGTATGCCGTGCGGCTACTGTACCGTAGAAAATGCGGAATTCTCACCTCGTTATACCCTTCCTAGAGTTCGGTATTGAAAAGTAGGTACTTCAACAACCTGATCCATAGCAATGAAAGCTCATTTTCTCTGACAGACTTCCAGTTAACCTTCGCTCCGAACCACTTCGAAAGTGAACGAGCTGTTTGGAGGGTCATAGTTCAGCTCAATGTCATCGGGTTAGTAAGTTCGAGGTAAACCGTGTCGTATGCCGACTTAACGTTGGCAATCCAGAACACTAAAAACGATGCTCGACGCTTTGAAGGAAGAATTGGAGCCAGATAACCCTACTTCATCTCATCCTACTTCATCTCATTCGGTTCCGTCGTCGCCAGATTCACTCACTGCCCTGCGCCGGCTACGCCTCAGTCTATCTCCGTTGTTTTTCATTGAGTCCAATCTACTCAAATTACTCTCCCCGGAGTGCAACGACTCTCGAGATCTCAGCGTGCGAGCGGGGGCTGATTGGAAGGCCTTGCTACGTTCGAAGCTTCATTTGTCCGGGGGATCGGTGGATGGACGAGAACGCCGACGTTCGCTTCCGCAGCGTAACGAAGAGCTTGATCCTGCCTTAATCCTTGTCGCACAGAGAACCGATATCATTTCGGCGTGGAATTCGCCAGAGATCCAGCAGATTCTCCAGAAGAGACGTCCTCGACTTCGACATTCTCCAGGGTTGTGAGTTTCTATTATCTGCTAACTTGTTTTATAGGCGTACTCACATACGGTCAAGTTTTATGGATAGCATAGAACGCATTACACAAATAAATTATACCCCCACCGATCGTACGTATGTACCGGAGTTGTTGTGAGCTCAGCTTCATAATCTCAATTACTTAGTTGACATTCTCCGAGCACGGATACGAACAATAGGAGTGGAAGAGCATCGATTTCGGATAGAAACAGGTGCATGATTTCATAAACTTCTCTCGCCTTGATATCTTACACAGCAAAGGACAAGGGCCCGGGGCGAGCATCGAAAAAGTTGAATACTTCATCACCGACGTAGGGGGTACCAGGCATCAAGTACGTTTTGCTATTAAGGCAAAGTTCCTCTAATTTCAGCTCCTATGAAGCGGGCTTCCTGGGCTCCCTTTTTCGACGATGGTGAGCTCTGACCAAAGCTATTTTCGTGAATTGAGCTCTATTGATTCCGTCCCATGCAGTCCAGGTCATTTTGTTTCTAGCTCCCCTAGCATTTAACCAGGTCCTCGAAGAAGACGGACGCACAAATAGATTAGTAAATATGCACCTTTCCGGATCGTCGAGTACTGACGAGTTCTTAATGACTTTATAGGCTGACAGTCTTCTCCTTTGGAAAGAAGTTTGCGAGAACAAGCTTTTAGCCCGTGCGAATCTGATTTGCTTCTGGAATAAGGTTCGTCAGAATGCTGTATTTTTTCGTGGTGTGGTATAATGTTGAGATGACTGGGACATAACAGAGAGATGTTTTGCAGGCCACGTTGGAAGCTGGCGTCCAAGTCAAACAATATGTCCCAACTTATGGGGACCTACCCAACGATATCTTCAGCGTTACGAAATGTTCGTTCTAATACATTGTTGACCGTCAATACAAAGCGCTGACAACGACTCAGACTTCAAAGACAAATTCCGCTTATCCCATGTGAGTGCTTCGCACTTTGCTGCCTGAGCGACCGAAGCCTGAGACTGCTCACGCGACAGAGAAAATACTCTCCTGAACCGAGGCCGTTCACTGGCTACGAAACATCGGCCATAGTCAGTCTCCACCTTCGTGCAGTCAAGGACCACTAATATCAACCTACGTAATCATACTTTTAGGATATCAAATCTATGGCCGTTCTCCTCACTGGTGTTCGCGAGTCAATATTACGCAAGGAGCTCAGAGATGGTGATTTGATTTGACCTACCATGATATATGTTTGACTAGTCTTCCTTAAGTCCGCTTCCCCGGAACCATAGTTTACATAATGCTAGCACCTGAGCGATAATTTTCAAGGCCGTTTTCTGCAGACTGCTCACATCTGTGCCTGCCGATTTTCGAGGTGATGAATACTATACAGTACTTAGCGCTTAGCATGTGGTGCGTCTATGATTTTCCCCATTTTTATGCTCGTTGCTTTTGTAGTCGGGACATGACCTTTTCTGGCTATTTGTATTCTATTTATAGGCAGAGTGAGTCGGTTCCGTCCCGGTCTTGTGCTATTTTGTGCACAAGACAAAATATCTAAAGTCTCCTTGATTGTAATGTCTAATCTACACTGCCAATGCCGCGATGTCGTCGAGTTCAACTTGTTGATTGATCTTCGCGCTTGCTTGATCATCTGGCTTGAACCTACACAATCTGCGTAATGCCGTGTTGAATGATCTCGAACTTGAAAGCCCACTATCAACGAGTTGATATAACAAAAGATGTTGATAATTCGAGTCTGAACGGCCCACAAGGATTCTAAGCTCATCGCCTTGGGCTTAGCGTATAGATAAATATCTCCAATGTACAGCAGGTCAATCAGCTGGTCTCATCCCCTCTCCCATTGGATCTTTATCGCCAAGTTTTCGCAGTGCGAACATGTTATTTAGTATTGTCCTACCAATTGCCAGTCTTATCTGCTTTTCTGTCAAAGCCACCAGCTTTCCGACATGCACATCTGAAGCACACTGCCACTCTCAGCTAGCTAATATACATGGGACTACTCTTGCAGTGAGTGTAGTATAAATCTGTTGGAACGCGTATGTTTAATGCGACCTCAGGACGTCGTTAACAAAGAGCAGGAACCTTGGCATGATCATGGCAAGTTTTCAGTTGGACAAGACATATATAAGTCTGCAAAGCTTGCACCGCTCGTATACAAGCGTGTCAACCTCGCTGCATACGAACAGGGGAAGAATCAACAATACTATGCAAGGGAAAATAATGTCAAGAAGAATACCATCCAACACACTCCCGCTGGCTTAGAACACCTCAAAGTTGCAAAAATTCATCAAAAGGTGGCAGACAAGCACTATGCCGCGGCAATATCTCACCTCAAAGCTGGAAATCGAAAAGCGGCGAATGAATCTGAGCGTCTTGGAGACGCGCATGCCAGACTGGCTTTTCTCCACAAAGCAGTTGCCAATGAACTTCATGCCCAATAATCAAGGAAACGGAACGCCGTTCCCGAATATTTCCCCAAACGACTAGGATACCTATTGCTACACTTCTGTACAATTATGATATTATTCCCGGTACGTTAAGCATTGTATACCACTCAACATGAAGATCAATAGATGTGCAACTTTGTTGGGGAGATCTGCTATACCACACGGTTCTCTCGATGGTGTAAAAAATATGCTCCGCTGAGACCGATATCATCGCACAGACACAGGCTTAAATTGAGAAGATAAGGGGGATTCCTGTGCCGGTTTCAGCAGTTACACACTCGCACTTTATCATGTGCGATGTCAGATAAAATCCTGCTTCGTGTATCGCAACCATTGATTACTACTAGTATGACTTCGTGGGTCCGAAATGTCAATCATTGCGATTTTATACGCCACTCGCCTCCTGATTTCCTTGGTCGATGTGCATTCAAACTTCGTGAGGAAGTTCTTGCCGGCGGCGTGCCGACACGCCCACTTGTTTACCCACCACGTACCCACTGACATGCCCTAAATAAGGCTGGTATTGGTGAGTTCATTTGCGTCATTGAAATCAAGGGGAAGGTTCTAAACGAGAACAAGGAATACTTCTCCATCATGCGTCGGCAGCGGCAGCCGTAATATTTCTGTTGTATGCTATGCGTGTTATGATTCTAGGCAATCTCGATATAGAACTACAACAAAGCGAGGAATTTTCAAGACGGACAATCCTGATATCACCTCTAAAATAGAACCTGTGCAGGTAGATCAGTCTGGATATCCTTCAACTTGAGTATTCTCATGGTTGCATCAGCACACAGCCGCCAGTGTTCGTTGAAGATGAGCCATTCTGTGGATCCATCAGCCAACATTATTTTCACGGATAAGTATAGATTTTAGGAGACGTATAAATGCTTGATTCAAGCAGTGGATCCGGCAGCTGGTCTCAACCCCTCGTACCTACATACCTATATCTCGTCTCATCGCTGTGCGAACATGCTGTTCAATTTCATTTTTCCTCTTACCGGGTTGCTCTTCCTCGCCACCAATGTCGCCAGTGTTCCGTCCCAGCCGCGTGCAAGCGTGACAGTCCGGACTCACGCCGCTGGCGATAAACCATTGAATATCGAAGTAAGCTCGAGATCTAACTATTAACTTCTGCCGTTGTGATTAACGCCAACTAACAGAGTCATTCGGCTGGACATCTCTCCCTCGCTGTCCCCGAGCCTCATGCCCTTAGTTCTCAAACGGGTACTGAGTCCGACAGACGAGAATATGCAAGGAACGTCGAGCACTCCCTCGCCGATCAGGTGGCCGATTCTCATCGGTCAGCAGCCTATGCCCACCATAACGCTGCCATCAACCATTATAACGCTGCCATCGAGCATCATAATGCATTCCTCCATCACGCTCAGAACGGCAATTTTGAAGCAGCTGCTGCATCAATGAAAGCTTTTCTAGCACATGGAGAGGCTATTCACCACCACAACGCGCTTTCTCAACATCAGGAGCACTTGTCCTTGAAGCCCGGCCAGATTCACAACGAAGCTCATGCAGCGGCCAGGATCGCGGCTGCAGATGAATCTGCTCACGAAGCAGTGATGTCTGGCCGTGTAGCAAGGAAGTCGGATAAGCATGCTCGAAAATCAGGAAAACAATTTGTATACTGACGTAGAAAGGTTAGATTGGAATATATAATATGTAGGGTTGCAAATTGAAAAGAAATATATATACAGCAAGTCTAAATCTAAGTTTCAGTGCTGCTACGGCGGCTGATGCCTAAAGCTTGAACTTAAAGGATCGGGGCCAAATTTTAAGCACTCATTCAGTGCCTATTGAATACTTTTTTTCCTCGATTTCCAACAGTATTACAAGGTATTTCATTCAATTTCCCTAGATCTACCAATTCCCCGCGATATGGACTCGGAGCAAAGGTGACGGAAACGAGGGATTTACCCCAAATTTACCCAATGGAAATGTAAGCTACTTTTTTGGGACTCTTATTTACATATGTCGATTAGATTTTCCTTGATATTTCCCCATAAAACGTTTTCCCCGATACTAACCTATGTGTTTCGTGGATGAAAATTTCCTGGGCGTCTACTACAAGTCTATAAATAAGTACGTGACAAGTTGCTTTCTCTTATTTTTGCCTTCATCCTGAGTATCCTTAGGTCGTCAGCGGATGTAGTCATCTGCTTACTGATATGTAAGGAAATGCTTACCGCACTGCGCATGCGGCAGAGAACTTGCAGAAGAAACTGAGTAATCGGTACTTGTCGGGTAAATCCCCCGAGTCCGAAATTCACGTGGATCAGCTGATGAGATGGCCGTCTTATCAGATAAAGATTTACATCTCCTCATTCTTCCTTCCTTCCTTCCCCCCGCTTCTGACATCGCGCCTGAATTCCTGGAAAACATCTGCCCTTCTTAAATTAGGAAATACCACACGGAAAAATGGGCGGCGGCGTATCTTCCACTAAAGGGACGAAGACCGTGGTTGTTCTCGGTGCTGCATATGGTGGTCAGTAAACAGTGGCCTCAACGCCCGTCATGCGCCGTGCTAAAATTAGAGTATTCGTCGCAGGCGCTCATGCAGCGCAGACTCTTGCAGCAAATCTGCCCGCAGAGTGGAGGCTGGTACTGATAGATCGAAATTCGTAAGTATATATAGTAAAACGATTATGTTCATGGTTACTCATGAAATGTTATATACAGCCACGCAAATCGTATGCTTCTTCAAGTTTATTATCATTGCTAGAGAGATGATTTAGTTTCTGTTTAAAGATGTATATGTCATGCCGCGCTATGCAGTGCTCCCGGGCCACGAATACAAAGCTTGTAAGCGATATATCTTGTACTTCCGGTTTCTAAAGCTAAATAGGAAATTAGTCATTCCTTACACCAAGGTCTTCCTTACAGAGTCTCCCAAGCCCGAGCATATTCACCTTGAAGCTGAAGTCACAGAGCTGCGACCAAACAGCGTTACATTATCGCGCTCCTTCCCCGAACTCGGTATCCCGACGACGACGCTTGCGTTCGACTACGTCATATACGCGCTCGGTTCCCACCTTCCCCCTCCACTTGACCTATGGGGCCCGTCGACAGGCAAGACACAATATCACGGCCAGAAAGCGGAGGGGTGCCAATGGTTTCAGGAGAAGCAGCAGATGGTAAAAGACGCGCCTTCCGTGCTTGTAGTTGGTGGCGGCGCGCTCGGTATTCGTATGTTCAAATTCTCGCCTGCCATGTTTCGCCGAATGGTGACCCGTTTTCTAGAATTTGCCACGGACATTAAGTCAGTGTATCCAGAAAAATCGGTGACCCTTTTGCACTCCCGCCAGCGTCTGTTGCCCAGATTTGACGAGAAAATGCACGACGAGAGTGAGTTCGACTTGTCTCCTAAATTCCTAATCCACCCCATTCATTAATATTCTATTCCGTGTGTCAGTCCGAAGCGCCTGCGAGAAACTCGAGATTGAGCTCATCCTCGGCGAGCGCCTCGACCTCGACTCCATCGAAGATGGGAGCGCTAAAGTCAACGCCGCCGGCCAGAAGGTCGTCCGCACGGTGGCTGGCCGTGAAATCGCGGCGGACCTCCTTGTACGTGTTCAAATCCTATCTTAGAACTCTAGGTCTAAGCCCTTTATCCAGCTTCTATGCACGGGGCAAGCGCCCAACACCGGCTTCCTTAAGGCGATGGATCCCGCGACGGTGGACGCCGCCACCGGCCTTATCCGCGTGTGCAAGACGCTGCAGGTCAGCGCTACACCGCGCGCAGCCGCACACTCGCCCGCGGTATCGATCACCGCCGCGCTCGCCGACGTCTCCCTCGCAGCAGACGCTTCCCTCGCGCCGAAGGCGGAGGACAGTGCGCCGGCGTACCCACACATCTTCGCCATTGGCGACGCAGCAGATGCGTGGGGCGCGATTCCGGCGGGCCACAACGCGTATGCGCAGGGTGAGCTTGCCGCGAAGAACATCGTGCGCCTCATTAAGAATAGTACTGCCGATGGTGAGGCGCAGGCCCTGCAGGAATACACGCCTGGCCCGCCTGCGATCAAGGTGTCTCTGGGTTTGGTACGCAGATTTTTTGCTCCTCCATTACGCAGATGCTGATGCAGCATTCCTCCAGACAAACGCGGTGTATCAAGTCGGCCCCAATATCGGCTTCAAGACCGATGGAGAGCCTGACTTGCAGGCGGCGCTCATTTGGCCCTACTTCGGGATCAAGGTCGAATCTGACGAGGATATGCGCCTTTAGACTCACCAGCAGTTAGCCATTAATCGTGTGCAAGAAGCCTCTGGAAGGCGGCATGTATACGACGGGTAATTGTATGATACGGGCAGGAGTTAGTTATACATGCTTTATTCGTGTTTCTACCGAACTATTAGAATTAAGAAACGGGTTTGAACCGGGAATAGTACATACAGTTGGCTAGAGCAGTAGACGGGAAAAGATGGTGTACAACAGACAATACAAGATAAAAATAGTCCTCAGCCGAGCGCTGTAAAGAAGCAACGAAGGTGTACAGTCATGAATGTTGAAACAATGGATGGCTTCATCTGATTATAGTTGTGCGTCCGCAACAAATTGTGGGACGGAAGTCGAGCATGGGAGAGTAGAGAAGTCGGGGGACCACGGGGCCGAAGTGGTAGAGGCATGGCATGGTGTATATAGATCAGCGTCGGGAACTGTTGGGGGGAATCGGTTCTAGCGATATATTCCGCGCTGCATTTGCATCTGCATCTGTTGCTGATACATCTGCGGATGTTGGTATAGGGGGTGATGTTGTTGGGGCGGCTGTGGGTGATGCTGCTGCTGCTGATAGTGCATCTGCATCTGCATCTGCGGGTGGGGTGGCTGCCCGACAGCGGGCACCTGAGAGAACTGGGGGCGCTGGTAGTACAGGCGCTCGCGCTCAGCGAGGACCAGCTGCTGCTCGCGTTCCAGCTGGTAGTTCTTCTGTTGCTGCTCGAACTGCCACTGCGCGATGCGGGCGGGGTCCGCGAACTCGGGGCCCTGCCCGGGTGGGATAAATGGCGACTCGAGGTCGAGTGGCGGCGGGCGCCGCTTGTTGTCGGATGGCTCGTTGCGCGACGGGGGCCGTGACGACGCTCGGCCCTGAGCGCGGCCATCTGCGCGTCCTGAGGGGTTTTGGCCCTGCGCGAACGGTGCAAAGCCACGCTCTGGTCCCCGATCCGGTGCATAACCGCCGCCCTGCGGCCCTCCTGATGTCGAGCGGCCCATTGGAGATGCATAGAGTTGGTGCCACGCCCCGCCCTGGGAGCCTTTCGCCGGGGCAGGGTCGCGGCGTTGGCGTTGGTCGCGCATCCGGTTCTCCTTGTCGCCGTCGTCGTCGGAATAGGCGTCATCTTCATCCGACTCCGTATCGGATCGCCACTTGGACCCGCGTGCGCGCTGGCGCTCGAGCTTGCGCTGCTTCTCCGCGCGGCGACGCTGCTGCTGCTGCTGCACCTGAGCTGGATCCGGCACGGTGAAGCCGGGGATGACCGGCGGGAAGCCCGCGCCGACGCCGGCGAAGTTCGGCCCGCGGGCGTACTCCGGCGTGGTGCCGGGCGGCGGCGGGCCGCCGCCGATGGCCTGGTCCAGTACGTGCATCGAGTACGGGTCCGCTGCGCGATTCTGACTCTGGCCGCCCCACGGGCTGCTTGATGCACCCCCTCCGGTGACACCGTTAGCAAGCAGCGGATGCGACGATGCGACGGGGTCGTGGATAGTGTGCACGCGAGATCGCCCCGCCGGTGCCGCTCCCCATGCGCCCTGCGCCGGCTCGCGCGCACTCGCATACGTCGTGGAGCGCCCGCGGTCGTGGTCGTAGTGCTGCGCGTAGCGGTCAACCGCGTCTTCCTCGTCGTAGGGCTCGATTTCGGGCGGGATGAAGAGCTCCGTCTGCTCCGGGGTGTTGCGCCGCGACGCCGCGCGGCTGGCGGGACGGCTTGCGTTGCGGCTGCTGCTGCCGTTGCTGCTCTTGCTCTTGCCTTTACTCTGTGGACGGGAACGACTGAGCCCTGGTACTTCTTGGCTCTGGCTGCCCCACTGGCTGGCGTGGTGCGGCGCGTCTAGGTACTGCGCGCCGGCCAGCGCCGCTTCTGTGAGGTCGGCGCCCGACATCCTGTTCTTACCCTTGCTCTGCGGACGGGATCGGCTGAGGCTTGACGATTCCTGGTTACTTGAGCCCCACTGGTTGGCGTGGTGTGGCCCATCCAGGTACTGCCCACCGGGCAGCGCCGCGCCTGCGAGCTCGCCGCTCGACGAGCGACGGCTCGGGGGAGAGGATCCTGAGCTGACGTAGTGCGTCCACTGTTCGAGCGTCTGGATGGCGTGCTCGATGCGCGAGCGCATCACCGTGCGCTTAGCGGTATCGAAGTTGCCGTAATTCATCGCCCAGCATTCCGTGTACAGCCAACCCTCCAGTGTCTCGGGCGTCCATTGCGTTTGTGACAAAAGGGTCCCGTTCCTTGGGAAGAGAAGTAAGCGTCAGTGGCTTCCGGGGAGATAATGATATCCCGGAGCGAGAGATAGAAGACAGTTTCAGGAGTGGGTAATGTATCATGCCAGAATAGCCCATCACATGCACAGAAGCAGAAAAAGGGTGACACCCCCACTCCGCTGTGAAAACCGAGTGATTCCAGCGTGCACATATGTCAAACGGGCGATGGAATGGAGACGAACTCCTGAGCCACTGTCCGTGTGCAGGAAGTCCAACAATAGCCCGATAGCGACGTGGCAAGAGAAGCACCACCGATCGAGACCTAGCTGAAAAGGTTAGCTCACCTAAGCAGTAAGCAGATATCGCCAGCATCCCACTTCGTGTACCGGACAAGCTTGAGGGAGACGGCCCAAGATGGGGTGACACTTATCAGTGTGAGAAAACCATTCGAGGAGCGGTAGATGGTGTGTAGAGCGATGTTCTGTGGGTTGACGGATGCGCTATAGACGGGGTCATATAGGCGCCCATCTGATGGGCTGCAGTGAGGAGAGATTCCGAGTCAGCATGCTGCACAACAACGCAATGCAAGTATAAAAGACGCACTCTTTGGCCATGGGCAGTGCAATGTCCGCATCGCTATTCATCCAGTCCGCTCCCAGGTTAAAGCGAGCTGCAGTGGCCTGTATACATTCCTTGAGACGCTCCGCGGCGTCTGGAATGTGAGGGCCGTACTCTGTCATAAAGCCTCTATGTATATAGTCCACATCCCGGGTCTTGGTGCGCGACACCAGTCCAGGCGACGCCTGCTGCTGCTGCTTTGAGAGACTATACAGGCCGGGGTGGAGAAGCATGCATGCGCCGCCGTGCACGACGAGCCGCATTCCCTGTGGCATAGGCTGGGGTACCGTCATCTGGGGAACCGCCATCGGCGGGATCGCCGGCGCCTTCGCCGCGGACGCCGCTGCAGCGGCAATACCCTGCACGACGGGCCAGTCGAAGTACTTCGGCAGCAGCTGCGAGAAGTAGTCCAGGACAGCGATGAGCGTCTTCCGGGTCATCTCGACGTCGTTGTGCGGTGGCGACGACGTGAGGCTGTGTCCGCGGGCGTCATATGCCGGGACCGACATTCCGAGGGAGGAACCTGATCCTTGCCTGGGGATCGCCGTCGACGTCGGGCCAGCGTAGGGCTGGTAGCGTTGACGCAAAGAAGGGTCTGAGCTGGTGCTGTAGTTGGCACCAGAGGCACCTATTCCTTCAGGCTTCGTGCCGTTGGATGCTGGCCAGTTGTGCGAGGCATTACGAGAATCGTAGATCCCGGCTGCCATATCTGCAATCGCCAGCAATGTAGTGGATTAGAGAGAAGGATGAATAAAATGAAAGGCGTAGGCGATTAAATGGCTAAAGCAAAGGAAAGTGATTGAACCTCTCGCTTTGTCACCGAATGGCTGAAGAATGATTGTAGGCCTCCGTTAGGTGATAATGTCCTTTCGGATTTGTGGGAAAGATGGATGTGAGTCACCGCCGTCGACAGGGCGTATTGTAGTGAAATGCAGGCACAAGGCGAGGCCTAGGATACGAGTTGCGCGCTTTCGCAAACCCAGATGATGATGCTCAGCGTTCAACGCGGAGTCTACGTAGAGTATGTCGTCAGCAAGCAAAATCCGATAGCGGTGGTCAACAAACGAACATCGCACGCTTGTCAGCGCTCCACGGCGTAGGCGTGCGAAGAACAGACCAAGTATCGCGTCCAGGTCGCGCCTAAGCGATGTTCTCGGTGGGTTATCGGCGAGTCCGTGACTGTCCGTCGTCCGAGAGAGCTGGACAATGGGCGACAGCTCGCTGAATGTGGCACGGTGGATAGAATGTGCTGACGTGGGTCCGCAACGTTCAGCGATCCTGGAATAGCTCCCCAGGCAGAATCCAGGGGCCTTTATCTGCTTTCGCAAGACATTTCTTTCGCAGGTTGTGGTGGGTGCAAAGAATACAGTTGCCTCATTGCCTACACGTGTTGTGTGGTTGGCCCGGAATCGGCTTCTTTCGCACGCGTCCACGGCCGCGCACTGCCTCCGCTCCATCCCCTCGCCAAGTTATTTTGGATGCGGCTGCGGGCCGTATGAGCATTTCGTATCTTTCATTACACGTAGACGAAACGCTCACCTCCCTATCAATGAAAACCGCCGAACCACCGAATTGATTATCGTATGAAATCGATTATAAAAATGAAACTGCAACGATTTCACAGAGCGACTTGCAACATCACAGGTTTAGTTGATAATATTCTTGTAGGCCCATTGTCAGCTACATACACATTGAATTGAATAGAGGCGCCTAAGCCCCCACAACGGCTTATTTTATGCCTGAAACCACCGGAGAAACCGTGTGTTGTCCATCTCTTAAGTTCAGTTGAATTTCCGATATTCCGAAAACAGGTGCTTGTGTAAATTTAGACCGTCAAAGAACACCTCGAGTGAATTGTTCACAACGTACATATGAGTACGGAATCAGCCGCGATTCATACTTACACACCATTTACATACCATATCAGCGTCTAGCACACCTGTTATTGTCCTTTCAATTTCGGGGTCACTTCTATTCTGGCCAAACTTTGTCCAAAGAAATTTATCTGAAATCCTTGATGAGGAGATTATTCAGTACAATAATCTCCAATAGGTGTAAATCTCCCGTGTTATACCCTATTTTCAGACGGCTTGTAAACGTAAGTCCAAGCCATTGACCACCTCCCTGAAAAAAAGAGTAAATCTCGACCCAATCGCGCACACCATCTTTGGCATAATTGGTGGCGCACGGCGCTCGTTATCATAAGACTTCTAGCCACCAGCTATCTTAAGAGAGCATTTTCGCCTTCGCGTTGTGTTAAGGCCAACATCTCAAGAGGGTATGTCGCCCTCATGATCAATATTGAAAGATAGGGCAGTTGGTATTAGTGATCACGATATTCTGTCGAGTATCACCATGCGTATGGTGATCATCCAATTGTAATACGTACTTCACTGCGCCACTTTCCCTAAATCATCATTCAAGTCAAATAATGCAGGCCGAAAGACGCACTGGCACAGCATAGCTGTACGACATACATCCCCGGGGCTCGCACACGCGCCGGGCATGCAGCGCGCAGTCGATCCTACCCTCCAGGATCTAACCAGCCAATGAGCCAACCAGCCAATCTCGCCTGACTCACCCAGACTCGCCCGCCTAATTATTTCCGGCCTGCGCAGCGCTGTGCAGGACTGCCCCTTACACGTACAATAATCTACAGGCCGCCTAGCTGAAAAGCTATGCCACAGCCTCTGCTTTCGACTGACTCGGAACCAAGCGTATTTGTTAGAATGCCTGACAACACGACGGCGAACGTTGGGCGGCGGGCGGCGCTGATGCATACTTCCTGGCCAGGGGGCGGCGCTGGTCATGGGGCCCGCGAGCTTCCGGGGTCTGCGTGTGTGTTGGTGTCCTATGGGCGCCTATTCTTTGTGTGCGCACCCGGGCCGGCTGCGCGCTTGATGCGCGGCTAGAACTGGGCAAGAGCGAGGGGACGATTGATAGGTGACGATCATCTTGAGCATTCCATATGAATGCTATGTCTATACAAAGGACTCTTCATCATCTACCAGTGCCACCCAACCGTCATCTTTATTCTTCGCTGGTATCTATTTTCATAGATCTTGATGCTGTTCCGCGATCGATTGACATCTGTTCGTTGTTTTGGTGCAACCGGCCAGATTTAATTTTGGGTCAATGTCGGATACATATTCTCTCGACCGCTATTGTCACTGTGGCGTTGTACAAACGACGAAGATAAGTAAAGCTTACGCCGGCTCCGCCGTACCGCAGTCCGCAAGTTACGGTACTTATCTCCGTCCAGGTGCTCGAGGCCGAGTCTTCCGAGGAGAAACACGAGTGAAGATAATCACATCCCCCCGTTCCCACTACACCGCAGCACAGCTGTCTACAAGATTGATTCTCAACTGGTCAGTAAAGCTAGCAATGCAAGTCACACAATGCATATCAATCATGGTCAGATAAATCATGACATGGTCTCCATGAGCATTGGGTACTTAGTAGAAATTCGATCTGTTATAACATGTCATTCTTGACTCAAAGTATGGGATTACCGGAAATAGAGGATGCTGTATGGTACAAAAAAGGGTACAAGAGTAGTGCCGTACAAGTAGCATTGAACAAGCAGTATTCATAAAAGAGCGGCCATGACAGAAGTCCGGTCATACGAACCTTATACCAAAAGATAGAAAAACGCGATCACAATCGAGTTGGTTATCCCTAGCCTTCTATACGTAATTGAAAACCGACGGCCCTTGTCCCATGAATAAGTAACGGCCTTGGCGATGCGCAAAGAGCTTGTCCATCCTTCGCATATTCCTGTGCAGCTTGAGTCGATTCTCAGTGTCTTGCTCAATATATGTATTGAGGTACCTGTCAATACGTTAGGTATTCCGAACAAATAGCACAGAGACAGCCTAAAACATATACTTCAAAGGTGGCAGCATACCCAGCGGCCTTTCCAGCACGACGTTTTTCATCGAAGGAGGGATGAGGCCGGCCGGGATGCTTCCCCCACGCGCCGTCACAAATGCATCCTGCGTAAGCTCTATACCGAACACCACAGCCTCGTTGTCGTAGACAAAGCTGACCAGCGCGATTGGGTTCTCCTTTCGCCCGCGCTGATCTGCCTTCTTCCTCGCGTCCTTATATATGCGCGCGGAGAGCCCGTCTCCCTCTGGTTCGCCCTGCTCTGTTTCCCCCTCCGAGAGCGAGACAAGATCAGGGGCCCATTTGGGGTTTATATTGAACGTGACATGGCCGGGGATCTCCTCCTTGCTGCGCAGGACATCATCGAGCTTTCCCGCGACGATTTGGACGTAGTGCATTTCGGATACGGGGAGGAAATTGAGGGTGACGTGTTCACGGGGAATGGTCTGTTCCGAAGAGTACTTCGCAACAGCCCCCGGGGTAAGCAGCCCGAGTTTGAAGACGAGCGCGACGCGCAAGAAGTGCATTAAGAACGCGTTCGAGCAGAATGATTGGACGACTTCTGAGATGAGGAGCGCGAGTTGTACGCTGTTGCAACTCGCTTTGTGTTCTGGCCTGTGGTATTTTCAAAAACATGCGCCGCGTTGGTAGTGCATACACGCACCAGAGCTGTCGCTGGCACTGGAATAGAATGATCGGTCAGATCAGTACGAAACGAGATGACAACAAGATATTTTGGACCTAACCTCTTTGGAGCAAAATGCTACTCTTAAACACTGTCCTCGAATCATTGAAACCGTCGCATTGAAATAACGAATGGAAGTAAACGTACACCTTTGCATCTTTTGACGTCCGCATCGTCGTCACCACCGTGCTCTTTACCACACGTCTCGCATGCGAGGGCGGTGGGTTGTGTCCGTGCATATTCCCGGTAGCTTGAATCCCCCAAGGTATAGAACCCTTCTATAATCTGAAATTCGGAGCTGATTCCAATACTGCTGTTGGTGGATGGCATCGTAAGGTATCGGATGCAAGGAAGCGAAGAATTTGAGTAGGATAAGTCCAGATTCCACTTGGAGTACTTACACTACTGTTGATCATGTGATCGATCTCGATATTCGCGGCGAGTCGTCGGAAGCACCAACAAAAGTCAAGTTGCGACCAAGTATTTACATTGAAGAGGCTCGACGAGCGGCCAGCGCTCTGAGTCCGACCCAAACGCTCAGCGTTCAACGTTCAACCCCAAGTCAGTACTTGAATGTGTCTTACATTAAGAAATACTAAGTCTACGACCTTGTGCTCAGCATTTTTGGCGTTATCCTTTTGTTATTTTTACATTGAGGAGTTATCAATTGCTGGTGCCCTATGTTGGGCCTTGGCGCTATGTTCCACGGAACACCGATGGGCCCTCGCCAAATAGCAGATGGCGGCCTTGACGATGCGTGAAAATTTTGTCAACCCTCCGCATATCCCTACGCAGTTTCAGACAATTTTCGGTGTCTTTTTCCACATACGTATTCAAGAAGCTAAGCACCAGACAGTTTTTTTAGTAAAGATAAAGCTCAGACAATGTATTAACGACGTACTTCAGAGGTGATTGTACGCTCAAAGGCTTTTCAACTCAACGCCTTCCATCGACGGTGGAATGGTTTGAGTAGGAGTATCGCCGCGTGCAGTCACGAAGGCGTCCTGCGTCAGCTCAATTCCGTACACCAAGGATTCGGTGTCATAGCCGAATCTAACCAACACAATTGGGTTGTTCTTCCGCTTGACGTGCGAGTCAGCTTCCTTCCTGGCTTGCTTATATAGCCGCACGGAGAGCTCATGACCACCCGAGATTGGGATGAGCTCAGTTGGCTCCTGGTTGATGCCCAAGGTAAGGTACCCTGGAATCTCATCATCACCGCGCTGTGGATCGAGCTTCCCCATTATCAAGTCGACTTGTTGTTCCGCAGATTTTGGGGATATGTGTAGGTGGACGGTCTCGCAGATGATTACCCTTTTCGCTGTATACTTTGTGGCTGGCTTTGGGGGTACAAGGTCGAGTTTGAAGATGAGCGCGACCCTGAGGAAGTGGAGTATGAAGGCGTCTGAGCAAAGATTTCGCACTAGATCTTCAATGATCAGTACTATTTGAAGTCCATTGCAGTCGCCTTTATGCTTTGGCCTGTTGTGTGTTCAATAAAAGGTAAGATACATTGTGTCTGAGACCCCTACCAGAGCTGGCGCTGACACTAGGGCAGTCCTTTGTCAGGATAGGGAGAATAGAGAAGGCTGATGCCGACCTCTTTAGAGCAGAATCCAACCCCTAAGCACTGTAACTCGGTAAATTAAATGGCTGTACACACAGAAAGATAGGACAAGCTCGGGACAAGCGACGTACACCTGTACACCTCTTAATGTCAATGCCAGCTTCGCCATGTTTTCTGTGACACGTCTCGCATGTGAGGACAGACAGCATCCGCGCGTATTTCCGGTAGCTTGATTCATCCAGCATGTGGACTCCTTCAAGTGGCTTGTAGTCGACGTCAACGTGGTTAGCCATCGCGGTAGGAAGAAACCAGTGGCTCGAAAGTTGTGCTGCGTGGAAAAATATCATTGGAAATTACTAGCCTTGGCATCAATGGCTGTGCATGGAGGCATCACCGGTGTCGGGCCGAGATATCAATAATTTCTTGCCGATTTCAAGCTTGTGTCAAGCAAGTTCAAGTTTCCGAGTCAAGAAGCCGAGCGCTTGACGAGCAATATTGGGCTTTCTGGAGCCCCTCAAATAATTCCCACCTCTTGATACAAGGTGCCAGACTCATGTCACCTCGTACTCCTACGCATTCACAGTCCGACATGCCAACTTTTCTCAAATACTAAGTAATTCCTGTATTCAAGTCAGTGTCCTTGCAGTTCATCCACATCTAGTAAGGCTCACGTAGTTAATTACTGCTACTTATAGTAGATGAGTTTACACTCCACCATATAGTTCGCCACCGTAGAGTATAAACGATGAATCAAAAAAAAACAAAAAAAAAATAGTAGATGAAATGGCACAGAAGTTAAGCTGTAATGGAACATGTTACATATAGCGGTTATAAAAAGTGCTGACAGTCAAATGCCAATAAGCAAGTACGGCAAAATCTCTCGCATCAACTCCTGGGAATGTTATGACACGCCGTGAATACGTTGTTAGCCCCGTACATAGTATGATAGTGACGGGATAAATCAAGCGACATGACTACAAGTAACAATATTCGCAAGATAACACTAGTGACAGCATACTTATAAACCAAGACATCGTAACCGCGCGCTAAACATCTCACGGGCGCTTATTTTATATGGACCACCATAAGTGGGCCATAGTATCACGCATTGGACACAGTGGCTCCCTAGAGCAATGATATTAATTACAATTATACAGGTGAATTCGAGCGCATCACAAGTAGTACTTACTGCGATCACATCGTTCACAGCTTATGCTACAGCTATTTAAGTTACATCAATTTACTACGAGATGATACACTGTTCTAATTGTATCAAAGAGTCTACTAAAGTTCTTCATTTCTCCCTTCGCATTATAGAGGCACTACTGATGAATAGACATAGATAGAAAATGATTAATGAATGCTTGTATTCACGGCAGGTTATAAACTTGTTATAAATAGATTCTTGATAGGCCGCGCAGGACTTTGAGGGACTGCACCATCCGAGTCTTATTCATTTTACTTAATAGAATATGAAAGAAAGGAAAATCTCTGTATCTCCGCTTACAGAGCCTTGACAGAGCCCTTGTATAATTTAATCAACTCGGATTAGCCACATGAGTAGCCCAGAGATCACTGGAGTATGATTATCTGATGCCCTTGATTCCTTCTCGACACCTAGGATCGTTCATCATTCGATAGTACTCCCTCCCATCTTTGTTCCCAAGTCAACTCCACGGCATGAGTGTGCTGGACTTATTATAATCTTGGTGCGGTCATATTTCCAACTGAGGCTGCAGGGAAGCGACCACCGCTTCTGAGAAGGTCACTCTGATGTAGCTTTTCTTATTGCACATCCCAATCTCTGGGATCGGCCAAGATACTCCTAGAGTCCCATTCAACATCCTTTTGGATACCTACCCTCCTTTGTACTTGAATGAACCATACAGCACTGAAAAACCGGCAAGCAAAGATGGCCAGATTGGTGCTGGGAGATATTTCTCCGATGATCGTTATTATTCTATTTCTTCTACTTGGACCAGCTCGAGCGGAACGGCATGCTAGCAATATCCATCATCGTCGTCTAAGGAGGAGCGTCTCTGCTCCTAGCTCCGCTTTACAGCCCATCCAAGCCGAGCGTATAGCCGAGCGTATTAGTACGCCAAGCTTGAACCCGACCCTGACGAGACTTCCGACCACCACCAACATAAAGCTGATCTCCGACGCAACATCTGTAACTGCAGCTCTCACACAAGCACTAAGCCGCTCCGATACCAAGTCACCGCCACCCTCAAAGCCCCTTACACCCGCTCCTGATTTTGATGATCCCAGCCAAACTCATGAGGTCAATAAACCGACCACGTTATCTGAAGGAACACCTCCGGGGAGGTTTGTTTTGTTCCTATTCATCTCATAAAATGCTGACCTATTCCTCCCATTCTCTAGTCAAGGGAAGAGCGCATCATCTACAAAAACTAGATTCATAACATCCAGGACTGGCGGTATCAACTTGTTTTCAACTCTTCCACTACTTGTGCCTCCGAACGGCCTCCTGCCAACAGATTTATCTCCAAAGCCTGCCTCGCATGTCGAAACTTCGCTTCCGAACCCTGCCTTGACAACTTCCGAAAGCGGTTTAACCCTTCCCACTACGAGAGTTCGCGGGCCTTTTTCTACCAGTCAACATGACTTACAAACGCCTAATCCCATTCCAGCTACCCCGACGCAAAAAATGCCCAATGGACCACCGACCAGGTCGAGGAAAGGAGACAATCCCCATCCAACTAAGTCGACACAGCATCCCAAATTCTCTATTCCTTTGCTGTCTCCCATTCCACCACTTTTATCAGACATTCCCAGTGCAGCATCGTCGATATTTGACCATTTACCAACACCGCACGAGGGGCAGAATCCCCACTTGACTAAGCCGATGTCGCACCCTGCCTTCTCTGTTCCTTTATTATCTCCTATTGCATCGCTAGTGTCAGATGGGTCAGGTGCAATATCATCGGTATTTGACCATTTCCCGACTCCGCACGAGGAGGAAAATTCCCATTCAACCAAGCCGACGCAACACCCTGTGTTCTCTATTCCTTTGCCGTCTCCTATTCCGTCACTTTTATCAGAAATTTCCGGGACACTTTCATCGGTATTCGACCACTTCCCAACTCCGCACGAAGGCTTCCCGCCCAAAACTCTAACCTCGGATAAGGAAGAGTCTTCAGACCAGGGAAATCATAGAACGGATTCGCCATTGTCCACGACCAGGAAGTCACCACCTCCCTTCGTTCCTTTGTCGAGCCTTGTTTCCTCCGTTCTGTCTGAACTGAGCGGTCTGCCCTCAGTGATTGACAATCCTCCAACACCTGTAAATACTGCGATACGCAAAGGTTCTCGAACATCGTCGATCAACTCTGCTACGACGAGCAACGGCGTCCATTCTGGTGCCCCTGATAAGCCTATAGTCCATACAGCCAAATCTTCCAAGCCTTCACCGAACTCCGGAACGGCTCCAACTGTCGACTCGCCTTCCAGAGTCACAATACTTCCTGCCTCTCATACACATCACACTATTCACAACCACGTAAGTTTCCAGTTTTAGAGGGTGACTTGACTAGTATAACTTATTTCGCGTGTTATCAATGCTCAACAGCATACTAAGTCGCCTTCCTCAGCACCGCTCGTCGCGGAAAAAACTCCGCCTCCTGAAACCACGACGGCGTATACAATAAGCACTGAAACACCTTCCGCCGGGGGTGCGACTCACTCAGCATATTCCACCCTGAGTATGACGCATACCACTACAGCGCCAGGGAAGCCGGGAAAGAAACCTATGGGACAACCTACCACAAGTAAGAAATCAAAAGCGCACCCGACCACAGGAACGGCGGAACCGACCAACAATAATCTCTTTTTCTTTGGAACTCAGTGAGCATAGGATATTGTCACCTAAGAGTACAATTGCTGATAAATCGGTTGCATAGGGAGGTACACCCGGAATCGGTCGGCGGCGTTGTCATTGGCTGCACCGTCGTGATTTATGTCCTGATCATGACCATCATATATGTCTTTCAGCGCAGAAGGTACCAGCGGGAAAGGGGGACCTGGAATTCTCCCGCGACTATCGTCCGTCGGAAATGGTGGAGCCGTGGCAGGAACTATGGACGACTTTAGATCGCAAATGGACCAGCCATCATGTTACATGGGTAATACACGCCATGCCTATCTCAATGCCATATATTATGAGAACAGAACATTGTCATTGTCTAGTCCGTCCGTCTCCAGAATTAATGCCTTGATCTATAGGAAGGCGGAGGTACCGATGGCGGAGGTACCGAGACCGAACGTGTGCTGTCTTTGGAACTTGTCAATAAGGCCCTGTAGAAACAGAAAAAGATCTTACAGTATATGGGAATGTCCGGTATTTGTCTGTCCTTACTCTGTTTCTTTCGATAGTATTTGAGAATGACAAGTGCCGTTATCACCAGACCTATTAAGGCCAGACTTCCGATAACTCCCCCCACAATGGCGCTCGTATCTGTCGATGATGAAGAACCATGCTTCTTGTCATGATCGCCCTGAGATCCGTCAGAACCGTCTTCGTCGGAGTCAATCTTCATTGGCATTTCGGTCGAGAGGATGAGGTCTACACGGTCTAGGTAAAAGTAACCCCCCTGCTTCATATTTGTGATGACCAAGGTGTGATTTTCTGGAGAGAGAGTAGTGTTCTGGAAGAACAAAATCTGCCGTTGAGCCTTATTCTCGAGAGTTGGGGCGAAATATGTAGGGTTTCCACCGTCAATACAGTAGCTTGTTTGAGGAGCAGTTAAACCTAGAACGTTATTGGAGGCAGCGAGCGATCCGAAAACGGTAACTCCAGTACCTTGTAAATTATATTAGAGGATTATCACCGCTCCAGGATCTACTGTGGGCGTACCATTAAATGGAAGCGTCACCGTAGCACCTTGAACATTTGTACCCGACGTTGTACCATTATATTCGACGATGGGTTTTCCCGTCAGAAGCCATTTTCCATCGGAAGAATACTGAAGTTGAGGATCACGATCATCCAATGTCAGCGAAAGCGACATTTGCAATCTATGCAAACCAGCGTTGAGAAAAGGGCCACCAGGGAAGTGAAAAAGAAGCTTGAATACGCACACAGCGTCGTCTTGAGTATATGTATTTTCGCTGTGACCCACTCATCAGGTGAATCAGATCGTAGTGACACGCTGTAGTAAGTGCCTGGGATCCGGAAACTGTCCTGCATATCATACTGACTGCCAACCGTCCAGTTAGTTACATATCATATTACTTATCCATAGAGCAGATTCAAGCTAAAATATCACCCATTTTCTGATGGTCATCGTCGATGCGCCCTCTGAAAACTAAAATTGAATTCACCGGGAGATCATATCTACTTATTAACCATCTTTTCACATCGGCGGGCTTGACCGTGACGGAGTCTATTCACGCAGCTGACATTGGACACTGGAATGATATTGCTTGACCAGCTGTGGTGTAGTCGAAATTTAGAAATGTGGGTACAACATGGTCCATGTTGGCTTCAAGCCTGTCACTGTCCCGCAGCCCGAAAGTTTCGAGTGTTTGATAGCAATGCGTCACTCGCCTTGTTGCGCATCTATTTTATAATGCCACTGATAGGGAACCTGAGCTACACCGCCCCGGGAAAGCACCGATGCGTGTTTGTTGGTAAACGAGCGCGGATCGGAAGTGAGTGCGTCGAGAAGTAGCAACAACCTCGCACCGCCGACGTGATAATGAGTCACTAATCACCAGGTAATCAAATGCCGAAGAGTGATGACAGTTGAGCACGATCCAGAGGCACACATTATAGACCTTTCCTTGAAGACAAGCAACACCCAAGGGTCCAGGACAATAGAAAAAGAGCGAAGGTGCCGACAAGATGTGCTCATTAAGATCAGGTGGCATATTTTCCCCGAAATATTCGGCCTTCCAATCGCCAGAGCTGTACTAGATGTCTTGCGTATGCTGATCGTGGGGCGCGCATGATGTTCTCGTTCTCTGATAACAAGTATCCCCAGGTCCGGCGGTGCCACGCAGAGGATACAGCTTGAGAGCAGTGAAGATAAGTATGCATTTGAGTTCCAGGGTGATGGTTCGCAGACAATGGTTCCCCAGTGGACGGCTGCATCAGTGGTAACGCTTCAGGGAAAGCGTTGCGCTGTAACCTGTTCCGAATTGGTAAGTAGTTGCCGCAAACGGCGAACTGTGCGTTGGAAGTGTGATACATACATGAACGCCTGAGACCTTGGCTCCTTAGTGCCATAATACCCCTATAGGAACGAAAGGATCTAAGCCACCATGACGTCCGGACGAAAGCATGGATCATCGATTTCTTACCCGCCCTTGCCGATCCAAGGCCACATAGCTCGGCAACTCGGCTCTAATTGATTAATGTGGCACAAGTTAGTTCAGGGCCGGTGGAAACGCGTCTAAATAAACAAAGTGGGAAAACAATTGGAAAACAAAACGCGACTAAGTTTTAACCAGTGCTTACACCTCCAACATTCCAATTCCTTATGACTTTGAGTTCTTCCACTTCTTCATCTCCAGGGTCGCCAGATTTCGATTCTGGAAGAGGAACCGGCGCGAATTCTCGAGAAGCAAGCACGTCGGCGTCGTCGCCGCCAGCGAACGCTTCATCGGAATACAGCCGTGCAACCAGCCAGGTCACAGAAACAGAAGAAGTACGCTTCTATAACTATATTCTTTTTTCAGAGTTCATGATAAACCACTATCAGCTTTCCGACAATGATGAAGTCCTCGAAAAGGCTAAAAAGTTGGCGTTCGACGAATCGGTGCGCACTTTCCAGTTTTCTTGCATCCCTAATAGTTAAATGAACTTTGCGCAGGAAACTGAACGACGCCTCGCGCGGCTGCAATCGGTTCTTCAACGCTCTGCCGTCTTTTCCAGTATTCTCAAGGACCGTATGGACGAGGAAAAGGCCCGTCAGCTGGCCATCCAAGCTGAACGGAGAGAGCAACTTGAGCACATGCCACGCGCCGGGAGGCCCTCGAAGAAAAAGAAAGGCGTCCATGGAGAGGCCATCCCCGTGGAAGATCCAAAGGGCAAAGATGAAGAACCTCCCGTCTTCATGCAGCCCGCACTTATCACAGGGGCGAAGTTGAAGCCTTACCAACTAGAAGGATTACAGTGGATGGTCTCCCTCGACCAGAATGGTATTTCTGGTATCTTAGGTATGTGCCTCTGGTTTACTGACCTCGAGGAAGCTGAAATGAATTGTTTTCCAGCTGACGAAATGGGTTTGGGAAAGGTGCAGCTATTCGCCCGCAATCATATCTTAGCCGGTCTAACGTTTTTATAGACCCTTCAAACTATTTCTTTCAGCGCGTATCTTAGAGAGCATGGAAATTTTAAACCATTTCTCGTTGTATGCCCGCTTAGTGTTGTCCATAATTGGTCTGATGAGTACAAGAAATTTGCGCCAGATGTATGCTCCTTTCCATTACTTCCGCTTCGCTCGCTCATATGTTTTTAGATCCCCACATGTATATACCATGGCAGTCCCGATGAACGGGCTGAATTACGACGCGGCGTGATGGCCCCTCCGGTGCCTAGGCGTCCAAGAGGAAGAGCTACTGCAAGTTCGAGCAAGAATACGAAATCTCGCAAGACGAAGGCCAAACCAGCCAACAAAGCCAAACAGCCGCGCAAGTCCACCGTTGTCCTTGACTCAGAGGAGGAGGGCAAAAATGAAGCTCCGGGCTATACAGCGTCGTTCCCCATCGTGCTGACGACATATGAAATGATCATCAGAGACCGCGCTCATCTGCAGCACTATGACTGGGGATACATCGTGGTGGATGAGGGTCACCGATTGAAGAACTTGAACTGCAAACTCATGAAGGAAATCAAGAAGTACTCAAGTGCAGGGAGAATGATTTTGACCGGGACGCCGTTACATGTGAGGTTTTTTCTTCTCACCATGGAACCGTAATTAACCGCCGTTCATATAGAATAACCTCGCGGAACTTTGGTCCCTGCTCAATTTTATCCTCCCTGACATTTTTGACGATCTAGACACCTTCCAAGAATGGTATTTATTTTTTCCTTGTCCGAGTTTAAATCCCAGATTGACTGACTGCTATATCCAGGTTTAATCTCCCCGAACTACAAACAGCCATCCCGACCTCGCAATCCTCCCAGATAATAGCTTCCCTGCACGCGATCCTCAAGCCCTTCCTCCTCCGCCGTCTCAAGGTGGACGTGGAGCAAAATCTCCCACCAAAGAAGGAATATGTACTCTACGCTCCCCTAAGCGTGCGGCAGCGCGAGGCATACGACTGTGTCCTCGACGGCGGAATTCGGGAATGGCTAATCCGGGGAGGGGCAGGCGGCGTCCATATTGTCAATGATGATGATGAGGTGGAGATGGTGGAGCCGCAGGACGGACCCGTGGATGCGAGCGTGAGCATGGAGGAGGGCGCCTCCTCGCGTCCGTCGAAGAGGCTGGTGACGCGCGGGCCAAAGAATTATGATGTCGATGGGGACGACGATGAGTATTTCGAGATGCTGGAGCAGGGGAAACTGGACAGGTACGGAGTGAAGCCTGTTTTAACACAGGAAGAAATGGAGAGTGCAGAAGCGAAGATTGGCCGGGATCACCAAGTCCGCACTAAAGGTTCGTGCCGTCGTGTTTATCACCGTCTAAGTGTGCTGATCGTCTCCTTTTTCAGTGAAGCAAGTGAACAACATGAGGCTGAAGAACACGATCATGCAGCTGCGTAAAGTCTGTTCACATCCCTTCCTCTTCGACTGGCCGATCGATCCCGAGACGCTGCAGTCAGTCTTGGGCGAAGAATTGGTGAACGCAAGCGGCAAGATGATGGTGCTTGACCGACTTCTCAAAGAGCTCTTCAAGCGGAAGCATAAAGTGCTGCTTTTCAGCCAGTTCACCACTATGCTGAATATCATTGAGGTTCGTATTCCATTGCTCGTTCTTATATGTTCTCTAATTCATTTGATGTAGGAATGGGCCGTCGATTATATGGGCTGGAATATCTGTCGCATCGATGGATCCAGCAAGCCCATGGAACGCCGGGAAGAAATGAACCGATTCCAGACGGGCGGAGATGACCCAAATGCCCCCAATCTTTTCTTAATCAGTACACGCGCAGGTGGCTTGGGCATCAACCTTGTCGCTGCAGATACAGTCATTTTCTACGATCAAGATTGGGTGAGCCTCATGGTATCGATCGAAGTGATTCCGTATTGACAGACCTGAACTCAGAATCCCCAAATGGATGCGCAGGCTCAGGACCGGGCGCATCGTATCGGCCAGACTAAGCCAGTGCTGATCTTCAGGCTGGTCACTGCGCACACGGTAGAAACCAAGATCATGCAGCGCGCGACGGAGAAACGGAAATTAGAAGCCCTCGTGATCGCGAAAGGTAATTATATATCCTCCTACCCCTTTATATCTGCCCAGCTCACTCACCATCCTTTCGCCAGGCAAGTTCAAGACCCCCGCAGGTGCCGTCGTCACGAAGCGGGAGACCGTCGCCGAGTTGGCTGCGTCCCTCCTGCGTCTCGAGGGCGAGAAGATCGACGTCGTGCCCGATACCAAGGAGGGCAAGCAAAACGTGCTGAGCGATGCTGACCTCGATGTCCTCCTCGACCGTAGCCCTGGCGTATTCATGGAACGTGGGCAGGGCTGGACATCCGGCTCGGCACAGGGCGCACGGGATGCGGCGACTAGCCCTGCTGCTGCGGCTGATGCTAATGGCGTCAAGAAAGCAGTATTTGCAGTGTATCAGGCCCCCGTCGAAGAAGGAAATGACGCGCTGGCCAAGATGCTGGGGGAGGAGGAAGCGGAGTGAGAGATGTCTGTATGATGATTTTGGTCGGTTTTGCTTCTTGTTGTCTTTGCATTAGCTTTCTATCATTATTAATTGGACATTTTTCCTATATACTTATTTCACTCTGTACGATCTGTAGACGTGCTACATACCCATTGTCATACTTATATTTTCTATGAAATACACGCAGACTACTACGGGATGTGATCACGGAGCAACAAAGTTCACTTTGGACACTTCCGTTACCATGTATATCGCTATTTTTCCCCGACGTACTGACACGAATATCACAAAGCAGCGGTCGCGTTGTGAAATGGACTCCTGTTGGTCCATCGATGGACCCATGATTGTACGTATATGGTGGAAATGCAACTCGAATGGATGTGCTATCGGCCCGGGAGCGTGAGAAATATGCTCTTGGGCGCCTATCTATCACGCTCAATCAAGGACCTTCCCCAGTAGTTTCCTGCTATTGACCGCCACCATGTCGTCACTACTAGGCAGCCAACTAAAACAAAATATGTCCATGGGACTCCCGACCCGTAACAAAAGCGTCGCTGATTACATTGGATGTGCCATGAGGCCATGTGGAGACTATGCGGATTCGGAGAAGGGGCCCTCCCACAAGAGGTCCCCGTGGTTGCGCGGCAACGAGGACTTGCCAAAGTATGTCTAAAGTCTGTGGTGTATTTCAAATATGGAGACTCATGCCAGCGAAGCCTGTCACTTCACGATGAAATCGCCAAGTTCATGTTGTACATACAGCCTACAAAGCAAGAGATCAGCGTTCGCGACGACCTTGTCGATCGCTTCACGAGGCTTATAGCATCCTTTAAAACGAGCGCAACTGTTCATCCTGTTGGATCTTACGTGACAGGGTTTTTCCTTCCTACATCAGATATCGACATGGTGCTGATATTCGACAAAGATCGAGGCCCATCTTCGGCCTCGATCTTTCCTTCATCCGCGAGGATGGTGCTCTCTTCTATACTTCACAAGTTACAGGGCACCGGATTTGCAAGTAAAGTGGAAAACGTTCTACAGGCAACAGTCCCTCTCATTAGGATCACCGACAAAAAAACTGGCATCGAAATCGATTTGACCGCAGCAGATACCCATGGAATCAAAGCAACCAAAGCAGTACAGAAGTGGACGGACGGAGAAGATGCTGAAATAATCAAAATGCTTGTTACGGTTGTGAAAATGTTTTTGTCAATCAGGAGATGTGGGACAACATATACCGGCGGCCTGAACTCTTACGTCCTCGTCTGGCTGGTGGTTGCTTGGGTCCATCTTGAGTGGAAAGGGAATAAGCCTCAGTCTTCGGCGGTCCCCGACTACAACCGAGCCCTCAATGAACGTCAGGAAAGGCAGGATGCGGCCTTCAACAGAATGTTTTTAGAATTCCAAACAATCAACTTGGATTCTTCCCAACGACTGCCACAAAAGCCGATTACGTCCACCCCTGTGCGAGCAGTTTCCCAAAGGAATCCACCGCCTACAGATTTCGGAGAAATTCTACTTCGATTCTTCCAGTTCTACGGCTGCCAATTCGACTATTATACACGAGCCATCAGCATCGAGCCGCACCCAGCTTATGTGGAAAAAATAATTCCTTATTCGCGATACGTAACCCAGCGTTATCTGCTCGCTATATCTGATCCTGCTGATAACTACGTCGACATGGGGTCGAAAGCATATGGCATCAAGAACGTCCAGGAGTCGTTCAAGGAGGCGTATTCCATCCTTTCCAAAGCAAAAAGGCAGTATGGAAGGCTGGTTAGACTCGGCAAGACGCGGGGGCTTCTTGGATATGTACTTGGGGGTGATTTTACAAATTTCGACAGAAAAAGGGCGGCAATTTTGAGAGCATAGCTTTTGCGTGGCACTATTTGTAACTGACTGACGAAGCGACTTAAATTTAATTTTCATTTCTCTGCCGGTTTCTCCAGCGTGGCTCTGCGACTCGGGGGGCATTATGTACATAAGAACATTGAAACGATTGTCATTATCTTCCTGAGGTCATATCGGTGGTAACATGATTCGGCAGCAATCAACTTGTGCGTCATACATGATGCACACTATGACAGACTAATTTAGTAGAGTACGACAACCAACCCAACTGTTCACTTTTCAGGCTTAAGTATCTGCGGCCTAAGATATCTATCTGGAGAAAAATGGACCTATTTTTTACTTAGCCTACACACCAACTACACACAACCTACACGAGCCACTAGATTCTGAGAGCTGCGCATATTTATATGCACGGTACCAACACGGTACCGCCAAGCATCTGCTTAGCGTCGAAATTTAATGATGCACCACCGATCGGATTCGGATGCTATTCCAGGCCGCAAGCGCCAAACTGCGCAGCTGGCTCGAGTTTCTCAATCATCTCCTCTCCTCTACCAGCCTCTTCCCCCTCTCTATCATTTCCAGAAACTTTACGTTTAGACGCAATTATTCCTAATCCGAAATCCCGCGCAGGCCGCAAGTCAATCATAGTTGCGCTTTACCTACGACATCCTTTGGCGCCACCGCTCCACATTGCTCAGAAACTCTTCGTTGCCAGGCTGGCAGGCTACATCCAATATTGTCAGCCTTGAAACCATTCACTTATCTCGACGAAGGACAGCTATTACTTAGTTTTGAAAAGGGGAAAATGCATACCTCGGCGCGATATATCATTGTGGTATGCACGATTATCGTACGTATCTCCCAGTTTCTCTCCCTGTTAGATCCAGCAGAAATAATGTGACGACAATACAGGTGTCTTTGCACTACATAATCAGCTTCACGCACGAGTCTTATGGCCGCGCGACATCGCTCTCAATTTTGACATCAAAGTTCGCGCCCGCTGCGGCCGATTCCGATCCCGCAGCAGAGCGTCTCCTAGGCACACCTGTCCAAGGTACCGGCAACGAGACAGTGTTCAGTCCGACGGACGACGAGCGCGCGAACGCGACCTTCGTCATCTTATGCAGGAACTCTGACCTAGGAGGCACGATCCAGAGCCTCCGTGAAATCGAGGATCGGTTTAACAGGCGCTACCGGTACCCGTACGTGCTGCTGAACGAAGAGGAGTTCACGGAAGAGTTCAAAAAGTACGTACATCTTCACTCGGGTGCAGTTATTGCGTTGAGAATAGTGCGTCCAGGCGCATATCAGTTCTGACGCCAGCAAAGATCGAGTTCGGCGTTATCCCGCGAGAGCACTGGTATCAACCAGACTGGATCGATGAAGACAAGGCCAAGGCCGGGCGGGAAGCGATGGAAAAGAAGAACATCATATATGGAGGGAGCGTGTCGTACAGGAATATGTGCCGCTTCAATTCTGGAGTACGTTAATTTTCCTTGTCTTCATATACATAATCAGAAGGCTAACAGTGCCGCGCTCAGTTTTTCTTCAAACATCCATTGTTGCAGAAATATCGGTGGTATTGGCGTATCGAGTGAGTTATTTTCTGCTTTGCAGCATCTTTCCAACCTCCAAGCACCTTTGATGGGCGAGCATCGTCATGAATGACCTATTTTTGCCACGTTTCGTCTAAAATTGTGTTCTGTCTCGCTTGCGTCTAGCTGACATTATATATATCCAAGGCCAGATGTGCACTTTCACTGCGACATCAACTATGACCCTTTCAAATTCATGGAAAAAAATAAGAAAGTTTACTGTACGTGATATTAGGATCACGTCTTCTCGAGAACAGCGTAATCACACCATTGCAGCGTTCACGATCACCATGTACGAATACGAGGCGACCATCCCCACAATGTGGGGACACGTCAAGGGTGCGTCCGCACATTTTTCTCCGCCCTCTCCACCCTCTGAAACCCAGTTCAGATTTTGTGAAGCTGCACCCCGAGTATATCGCAAAGGATAATTCGCTAGGATTCATGTCGAATAACGGGGGCGATTCATACAACCTCTGCCACTGTACGCCCCTTTGCCATTTAGTAGTGCGTATATACTTACCTATTCCTAGTTTGGAGCAACTTCGAGATCGCCGACCTGGATTTCTGGCGCGCGCCCGCGTACACCGCGTTCTTTGACTACCTTGACGCGCAGGGCGGGTTTTATTATGAGGTACGCTTATCACCACCAGTCAACACAGCACATAAATTGATTATGCACAGCGCTGGGGCGACGCGCCCGTACACTCTATCGCCGCGGGCCTCTTCGCGTCGCGCGACCAAATCCAATTCTTCGACGACATCGGATACGAGCATAGCCCTTACACGCATTGCCCGCAATCCTCTGGTGCCTGGGCGGCGGGGCGGTGCTCGTGCGATCAAGCGAGAAGCTTCGGTGAGCTTGAACTTGTTCTCAGTACGCTCAAATCACGGCTGGCTGACCTCGTTCAATTAGATTACGATGGGTATTCATGTATGAGGAAGTGGGACGATTTCATGGGGAAGTAATCTGAATGCTATCGGTATGCTGCTGGAATGTAATAATAACATCCTTATATCTCGTAGTAAGTACATTGTATATCATTATCGACTCATAGCCTCTCACAGCCTGCAAACCTATTTCTGGGATTTAATTGACGCTGATTATCGAAGTGAAATTCCTATTCATGTCTGCGGCAGTGAGCGGTGTGGCAGTGCTTGACTCCTTTCTTTCGATCCATCGCGACCGATAGACGAATGACTAATTGAACAGTGGCATACTTAACTCGAACGCTGTGCGCCTGATAACTGTACTGAAGCTATGGAGACTCCGTCACCCTTCGTCTCTCTTCTAGGAACTAATTATGCTGCAACCAGCGAAGAGGCCACTAAACTCTCCGAGTTTCTCGCCGGTCCAATGTGCAAGCTCAATGAGCTTCAAGGCGAGATTTTCCGCGTCAAAGCACTCTATGATGCCCTTACTGAACAGCATACGGAGCTGTCGTGCGAGATCAGTCGCCACCAAGCACTCATGGCCCCCATTCGCCGCCTTCCTGTCGATATCATCCAGGAAATATTTGTACGCTGCCTTCCAACGGCACACGACGCCATTATCAGCCCGCGGGAATGCCCAATCCTCCTTACCCGTATTTGCAGCGGTTGGCGTCACATAGCGCTCAAGACGGCTGCGCTTTGGGCATCGATCCATGTGCCGATCCCCACCGACACCGTCCCGGGGTATTACACGCCACCCTCGTGGCCCAGCCCCACCCAGCCGAGTTCGCAATTTGCGTCGGCGATAGCCATCGCGGACCGCCGCGCACGAGCAATCAAGACATGGCTTGAACGCTCAGGAGAATGTACGCTCTCTATCTCCCTGTACGATCGTGAACACACCACACACGCGGCGGTGTACAAGACCATCCTCGACGCGCTGATACCATTTTCGCGACGGTGGCGTGTTCTCAAGTGTCAAACGCCGGCGAGGAGCGTCATGAGCATTGCGTCCATACCCTCCAGCGATCTTCCCTTCCTGGACTCGCTCACCATCTGCGGGAGCAGCGCGCATGGCGTATTCCCGGCCAGCCCCGGCGTGATTGCGCCGGGTGGCGTGGGCCTCTGGGCGGAAAGTGGCGTCGTACGTGCCCCGAGATTGCGCTCGATATCCTACAACAATATCACAGAGGACTTCACGAATTTCCCGCTGCAGTGGCCGCAGCTTACGTCCATATCACTGCAGGGAATTACATGGCCGGCAGCGGAGGCGATGTCCGTCCCGCGTCTTGCCGCGGTCCTCGCGCGGTGCCGCGATCTGCGCTACTGCAGCCTCGAAATCGCATCCCTGCGGAACGGCTCCGGCGCGTCAATCTCTGGTGCCTTAGACGAGCTCCCACCCAAGACCATCGCTCTCCCACACCTGAAAACTCTCATTATAAGCGCAGGGCGCAACAACCTCTCTATGCTCCTCGACGCACTCGATGTTCCAGTCCTCGTGCACCTCGAGGTACACGCACTCCTGCCGTCCCCTAGTTCGCTCCTCGCGCTCCTGCGGCGCACCGCGCATACGCTACATGAACTAGCGATCGATCCACAGACGTTCACCCCTTCCGAAGTTTTTGCGTGCCTCGAGACGTGCACGGGCCTCACCAAGCTCTCGTTGCTCCCGAACTATCTCTCCGCGCACCAAGCATGGACACCTCCCTCGCTGCATCAAAACTGGGGCGGCGGTGGCGGATCGCTCCCTGGGGACGCTGCGGAGGCGCCGGTGGCTCTCGACGACGTGTTCCTGCGGCGCGTGCTTGTGCCCGGCACCGGGACCATCCTCCTACCGCGACTGATGGCGCTGGTGTGTCATGTTGGAGATTTCTCTGATACATGCGTCTTGGAGGTGATACAAGAGCGCGTCACTTCCGCAGCGAGAGACGGGAGCGTGGCGTCAATGACGTATTTTGAAGTCGTTTTTGGGCGGCCACAGGAAAATCCAATGGCGGACGCGGTCAAAGATCTTGAAGATGTGGGCGTCACCTGCGTGTTATCATATGGGTCTCCGCTTCCGTTGAATGTACATTCACCCTCCGATGGCATTGCCAGTCCTGGGACGCCTCTGCCATGGGTGCCGATTTTCTGAGCATTGACTGATTTCACTTTTCTTGGCTTTCTATACGCACAGACCGCGCGACAGGAAAATAGTACATATGATCTGTTGTATTCTGAGTAATTACAATATGTAAGAATTAATCTTAGATTGCTAACTAAATGTCAAGAGTCAACTTTCAAGACATATACAGGTAGTAGGTACTTGGAAGTTGGGTTCTTGGAAGTTGGAAGTTGGAATTTGGAACCACAAAGAGTTCAGTTAGTAGTATAGGCAAAAACATTTGATGAGAGTGGGATTCGAACCCACGCCCCGGAGGACCAGATAACCGAATGAACAGTTAATGGTGAGCAATAGATGCTCTGATCCTTAGTCTGGCGCCTTAGACCGCTCGGCCATCTCACCCATGGAACTTCGAAGGCCGAATGCACACTTAAGATAATTGACTAGATTAGTTTGCTTAATGCATAATTTGCGATGATTTTTTCCTGAACAGTCTACCATAGTCTACCGTATTCTACTTAGCTTTTTATTAAAATGGAATACAATAGGGATTACAAAGTGTTCAACTTCGGAAGTTGGGTGCATCAGAAGATCGGCTCCGGCCGGCAGGAATTCGCAAAATCAAAAATCCCATCAGTGCCGGACTCCCAGTGAAAGTCGACTATATTTATCTCCAGGTAAAAGATGGGTCAGCTAATTCTTTTGCACGTCTTTCTTGATTACCGTTTATTAGCCCCATTTTCTATTTCTACCTATTTGCAAACATGCACGAGCTGTGTTCACACCTGCTACGCACGTGTACGCACGCTTAACASCACGTAAAGCATGTATATCATGTAAAGCGCTGATGCGCACACTTATTGAAATCGATAAAAATACACAGAAATCAAATCCCTTGCTCAATGTTGGCGATGCATGCCATGATCAGGTAGTCGGACGCTCTTTCAATTTAATGTTGAGAAACATCCATATTGCCACCTGAGCGCCTCAGATATCACACCACAGCAAGTAAGTTTGAATGCCATACACCTGCTGCTGCGTCCAAACATCTGGAAGGAGCTCAGATTTTCATTAGCATTGATTACCAGTGATTATCAGATATAATCTTTTATTAGGGCCCAGTAAGCACGGTTACTTAGATTATACAAATAAGTTTGGTATCCCATTAATTGACTGTTAATACGCAGCTAGTGTATAGTAATATAGACCTTATCTTTACACAAGCTGCGATAATCTGTAGTTCAATTAACATATAATTACCCAGGACTACAGTACATAAGTCGTACTTATTACCGGCGTTGTGCTTACAGAATGGGTACGATCACAAATTTGTCACGCGCATAATGGAGCCACAGTTCACAATGACATTAAAAAGGTGGAATCAATATCGCACATAATCTATAACCACCCAATGATGACCGAGACCTCAATCAAAGCCAGAGAAGTCCATGACCGCCAAAGCGTCACCGGGAATTGTATCCACATTTTTGGGGTTGATGTTGTTACCACTGTAGATGTAGATAAGTTCTCACTATACTACCAAACATAGAAAGTTTCACGTACACGACCTTGCAATAGACATCAGACATGATTGAATGATAGGCATTTGCACTCCTTGCTTTGAGATCCGTAAGATGCTTGACATGTTTTTCATAGACAGTCTTGTATGTCTCGCCATCAAACTTGTCTGTTTTGCGCTTCATGTAATGGCCGTCGTGCCATGCGTCAAGAGCAGCGTGGATCTTTCAATCATTAATGACTGAAATACATGTCAAAGGAAAGAAACATGCTTACCCCAGTAGCAGCGAGCGCCACAAGAGAAGCGGTCATCTCAGGCTCTTCATGGATCGCATGGGTCGAAGTCATGTAGGACGTGTGTCGAGAGCCAATCGCAGTCTTCGACGAGAAAAATGTCGCACGAAGGACGTTGATGATACCTAAGTTGAGATATATTTGCTTTCGTTTACAAATCCACACCGGCTATATTGCMWTTTATTATCTTAGTCAAAATGGTGCAGACGTGAGCGTGGAGGAACGTACCAACTTATTTTCATCTTCCTCCCAATGGCCAGGGTACATATAAGTATCCGACTCCAAGAGAGCCCTGACCCTGAGCGCACACATGTCACCRATACCTAACTGGAAAACAGCTATATGATCTAATGCAGCAACTCGTATAGGACCACGAGCGATGGGAAGGCGATCAACAACCTAYGATWGAAGATATATTAAATAATAGATCCATGAAAGCAAGAGACGCACCCATTTTCCCAAGATCGCCGAATAGTCTTCATCGTGTTTGACCCGGTCTCGAAGGTCATTATACTTGGGATCCTGCTTTTTGAGTTCTTTTGTCGCTTTGGATAGTACCTCAACTCGGTACTCAGCTGCGCGGTGGAGCTCTGGCCACGCATCAACTGTCACGAGCCCCCTCTCGACAATCTTGATTGCGCGGCGGCAGGCAGTGCGGAYGTAGAGGTTCTGTTCCAACAGCCCTTGACCGTGGGTGTGGGTGTGATCRGGCCACTTCTTTGCGTCATCGGCGACGGCTAGTGAGTCCATGTCCTCGTCAGATTCCGCAGCGGCTGGCAGTACCRGCGATTTCTTAGTCTTCTTGCTGAGTGTCGGCTCCACATGCTCACGAAGGATTTGAGGACGCTGTAGGAATGCTCAGATATTGTCCTAGCATTAGAGAATAACATACCTCGCCCAAAAATTTGGTACGACTTTTGACTGACACCTGCTAGGCAGCGCTCAGCAGCATGAACGATGTGTGTAYTCAARACATACCTTTGGCTTATTAGATATCACGCTGCGAGTGTTTGTGACTTGAGACAAACTCGTGGTTTTATGCGACTGGCTGCTCTTCGTAATCTTGCTATCACTCTGGGGTAACTTCTTCTTTTCATGAGACATCTATTCACCAGTGCGATAGTCAGTAACTACACATAAATTTAATCAGAGCGTACCTGGCGCTGCGACTGCGGTTTGTCTGTGTTAGCACTGGCTCGGACTGGATGAGCCTCTTTTTTTTTTTGGGTAGGCTGTGACATATCTATCAGGATGTATCAGTGGTAGAATGAAATGCGAGAGATACCTGATCCCGAGAAATTTTCTCAGGGAAAAGCTCTTCGTCAGAATCCCCGGAACTTGCATCGAGGTCGGCGCCATCGATTTCAGGTTCAGCGGCGGCGCAGTCTTCAGTGTCGGAGGATATCGGAGGAGGTCGTGATGATGATCGAGTACCTTGCGCTTCAAGTTCGTCACCCGACACCGCTTCAACGTCCTCCTCAAAAATACCAGCAGAAGGGGACCTCCGCGAGGCAGTGCGCCGCAAAGAGTTGTCGACAATGGTGGGCACCTGGAAATTATGTATGCACATCAGAAACAGACAAGAGAGTCACACACCTCGTTGGCCAAAATATTGCGAAGGGCATCAGCACTAAGATTCGGTGTGAATTCCTCTTCGTCGGACTGCTGTTCTTCGTCTGAATCCTCCAACTCGCTCAGTTTAGAGGACGCGGCACTTTCTTCAGAGGAGGATGAGTCTGGTTCAGGGACTGGAGGCCCCTTCGCTGCCTTCGTGGGCTTGACGGCATGTTTCTGGGTAGGTTTGGGGGCAACGGCTACCTTGGGTTTGGATGCTTGGTGGAAAAAGGCATGATGAGTGTTGCGTTGTCGAGGTGATGACAAACGTACCAGGTGCTGATGGTGACGCCCGGCGTTTCGGTGCATCAGCTGTGATGCAATCAAGCTGAGGAAATCATGGTGCGAACAGCTTACCTTGGCTCCTACCACCACCCTGAGGTTTCTTGAATTCATCTACCTTGCTTCGTTTACGCGCTAAAGACGAAAAAATGATGTTAGCGTCCTCGTCAGCCCCTAGGAAATTTTCGCACACTCACCATTAGCAGACTGGCTTGAGACAGTGTTACTGCCTCCAGATGGCGACGACGCTCTTTTTTTTGAATTACCTTCCGACCAAACTGTTCAAAAAAAGTTATGTGCTTCAAGCCTGAGGTATGTTGTGCGTAGATAAGATAAATTCACCTTTTTTTTCAAGAGCCTTGACCTTTGCTGCGCGTTCTCCTGAATTCTGTGAGTGGACAGTACACTGAGAGAGTTGCATAGAACTTACCATGACCTGCATCAATMAGATCTTGGTCGGCGCGCAAATTTCGCGCATTTTTCTGGGCCAACTTGACTGCCCTCGCTTGTTTGGTGAYGTTGGATGGGKGTGTAGCCTCTTCAKCGGCGTCATCGTCAACGAGTGTGCTCATGACAGATCAAGTGCCMAGAGTGTGCGAGAYGAGGTGATAGAAGYGATAAYGTGGACTACGACGCGCCGAACAAGGAGGTCRAGGTGAAAAAAGGTTCTGTTGTGGGTTGTATTTGGTCGCCGTTGTTTGTGAAGAGACTTAACAACTTCCGTTAGTTATCCCTCGCATTTTCGCCCGAAATTATAATCAATACCCTTGAATATTTCTAGACAACATGACCCACCCAATCGCCTGTGCAGGATGCGACCGACAATTCCCAAAACTCCGTGGATATTTATCTCACCTGCGCCAAACCCAGGACACGGAATGCCGCGCCGTTTATCGCAAGTTGTACCCACACCGGCGCCAG
>KN817614.1:0-157321 GCA_000827495.1 Hypholoma sublateritium FD-334 SS-4 | reverse complement strand
CGTCTCATTGCGCAGCCGCGCTCTCGTGCTTGTTATCTCGTATCCTCGCGCTCTCCGGTGGTTTGAAGCTAGCGTGGTAGCTTACACCTGGACTAAGGAAATCCCTGTTGGTTAGAAGCCTTGTGAAACAACCTCGCCCCCGTACGCACCTTCGTCGAGCCTCTGCGTGCTCGTGTTTGTTCTTGTTTGCTCGTCGCCAGTGTCCGCACGTAGAACGCTCGACAGCGTATCAGCGCGGATTTATTTTACAAGTACGCCGAAACATTTGTGATCGTCATCGAAGGAGAGAAGCCGACAAGCCGTGCTTATCTAATTGATCTGATCAACGCTAGACGAGCCTCTGCCAGGAACGCCGTCCATTGTTTGGCCTGTGCCATAAGTACTCCGCCTCCCTCGTCTCGTTAGGCGCCCGTGATCATCACGCCACGATGCGCTCTCTGCTCTGTACACCACTGCACGTGAGTTGGGCGTAGCTCTGCTAGGGCTCCGAAAACGCATATCCAGCATGAGCGGCAGGTTCCCGTCAGCCACGGCACTGCGCACACTGCGAGACAGAGCCGGTCCAAAATCGAGCCTAGCCGTGCGCCTATCGCGCTTTCATCCCGCTCCCTTTCTGATATAAAATCTGCTCAGTCAAAATGTAGAATACATATAATAGTGCCAATAGTGTGGATATCGATCCTGAATAGTCCATTGAACTAACCACACCTGGGTACGTCTACTATCACTGTCAACTGTAGCTCCCTTGTCTAGAACAGCCCCCCTGGCTCCCCACCTGTCACACCAACAGCAGTTCAATTCTATAGCTTCTTCAGTTATGGAACGTGGGACAGGTATGTTTACGATGGCGCTTCCGCCGTGCCGGACACCGGCGCGCTCAGCGTTTGCACACTGGCAACGCCGTCAACAATGCAGGCCTCGCACATCGGCTAGGTTGTGGGTGAAGTACCATTAACTTTAGCACAAGATACTAGCTCTACCGTAGAGCGTAGCGCATGCATCAGCGCCCCGCAAGGAGGATTCAGAAACTAGTACGCGTCATGCAGCAGGTGAAGGCCACGTCACCTCAAATGCGGCCGTTGCAGGTGTCGCGCATGGCGGGCGACGGGCATTCGCTCTTTGCTCCGCGCTGTCGATCTCGACACTCTCAATGGATTGGGGGACGTGGATGAAGAAGGGAAATCCAGTACATCCAGGGCTTATACGCCGGGCGGGAGTCCCGGGTGAGGCGCGCTCTTATCGCACCTGTTCATTCCTGAATGCTGTGCTGGAACATTAACCAGTACTACCTTGGGCAGCTTCGTGGTAAAGGTCGCGCGCCGTGCGCCTGCGTCTGCCTAAGTTGGCGTCTGAAGTGCAGCAGCGCGCGTCCCGCTCGTTATTGGGCATGTTCTGAATAACGGCGAAGACGGAGCATGTTGTGAAAGGCCCTGTATGTACCGGATATCCTCTCGTCATCAGTGCCCCCCAATCCATTGCGAGCTTCACGATTGACAGCGCAGGGCAAGGAGCGAACGCCCGCCGTTGCGTGGCACCTGCAACGGCCGCGCTTGAGGTGACGTAACCTATACGTGCTGCACGACGCCTACTAGTCCCCGAATCCTCCTTCCGGAGTAGAGCTAGCATCTCGTGCTCTAGTTAAATGTACTTCGCCCTACCGTAGCCGATGCGCGAGGCCTGCACCTGTTGACGACGCTGAGCAAACGCTGAGCGCGCCGGTGTCCGGCACGGGAGCGCCTTCGTAAATCTTGTTTTATATAATTCTATTACTCCATTAAATCGTTCGGTGGCGRGCTCATCAAGGCGCACRAAGAGACAAAGACAGCGACTCGGTTGAAGCGTGGGCATCAGCCAAACAGTGGACGGCGCAAGCGGCACAGGCGCTCCTTATGCCGCTTCGGATCAATTAGRTAAGCACGGCTTATCGGCTTCACTCCCTCGTACACTATCACAGATGTTTCGGCGCACCTGTAAAATAAATCTGCGCACCTAATGTTTTTCGGCGCACGCAAGAAATAAATCTGCGCACCATAATGTATTTCTGCGCATGCAAAAATATAAACACGCGCAGTGAAATGTATTCACGCGCACCCAAAAAGAAATCCGCGCACAGCAATGTCTTCACGCGCACTTTAAATTTATTCGTGCGCACTGTAAAAGTTATAACGTGCACCTTGAATAGATATAATTGATGATTCAATTATCAGAGAAAGTGTTTCAGGGGTAAGTAAAAATATTTCGGGAATTTTTCCCCAAACGGACCGCCATACATCCCGCATCTCGACAAACACAACGCCGACCGCTCGAGTTTCCGCGAGTATTCAAGTTGAACCTTGCGAGAGCCATGGGAAGAATAGGAGATCAAGTTATTGTCTAATGTTTTTTTTGGCGAACCTTACTTATTTCGAAGGGGTGTCGATTTAAAATTATGCTCCGCTTTTTTCAATTTATTCATAGCTCAGAGCTGACATAGCACACTTCTACACTATCAATAGAACCAGAACATCTGTGAGTTTCTAAGCTCTAAGCTCTACCGCTGACTGGCAGCGACCCGTTATACTCACCAAATCAATTAGACTTACTCGTCAAGAACGAGAGAGCGCTTCTTTGAACGTCTATCCGATCGGTCGCTCGAGGTTAAGCGCGCGATAGATGCCCGCACATACAGTCCGCCCGCTTGATAGAGCCACGTGCACCCTTTACTTTTATTCTCTACGCACTGTCAGTGAATGCACGGTGCGCCATTTCGCTGCATTTTATTCGCATTCGAGATACAGGTGCTTCATCGCATCAAACGACCATATGCTCAGCATACGACCCACCCGATAGACAGCTTCCCAGGCCATGTACCCACTCCCGCACGTCCTGCGTACGATTGTATGTATAGCTGTGCGCTTCAATATTGTTGGCTTGATGTACGGAGCAGAGGGTCAGTCGCCAAGTACTTATATTTGGTTCTCACTGTCATACATATATAATTGTATCTGGATAGATATCCTGCAATGGGTAACCTTCCATCATTGCTTTCGAGATCCAACGTTCACTCACTTATGCAGATGTCCCACCGTTCCCATGGACAGTCGTATACTTGGTGTCCCAAAGGTATGCTGCGTCCGACAACGTGCAGAGCGCCTGAATCCCATGGAAACGTACACGAGGTTATTTTCTGATACAAGTAGAAGGGCGCAGGCTCAGACAGCATAGGCGCCTTCCTGATTGTACAAAAGAAGGTTATGTGACATGAGCGGCCACTTTGATATTGATATTTCATCATCGCCCGTGTCATATTTTGGTGCACAATCCGCGCTGGCCTGGAAGCACTGCCCAGCAGTGTACGCGCAGAGCGGCGTGCTACGAAGCGGAAGACGCAAGACGCACGACAAGCATAGGGCGACAATGTCCAAGAGAGGACTGCCGAAAGTAAGGGAATCTAAATTTACTGACCGGTGCGACGCATTCGACAAGTTCCGCGGTATACGCACATATCGCAGCTGTGGTACAGCATCGCGATATCTTCGTGGGCTGCGCACCAAGTAAGTAAGACACCAGCGCAGATGAACTGGAAGGAATGATGAGCCCGGAACGAATGGAACGGCGCTGTCGATGTCTCACGTTATTGCAGGCGATGCAGGCGCCATTGCACAAGAACAGCGCCATTATCCGCAGTATCGCAGAGCGACGGACACAGGACCACCGACGAGAGAGGACGGCCAAACGTCGACACGCGCTACAGGGAGGCCGTAAAAATGTAATGTTGTAAGCCTTCGTGTATGACGGATTAATGCGGTAATTGCGGGAGTTGGGAGGGTCGGCACAGGTCGGTACTCACCACGTTGCGATATATTAACATTGGCTCGTTGAATGAATCCATCAACATATTCCATACCGAGAGCGAGAGGCATAAAACAGCTCAAGCTTCAAGCCCCGTGTGCTTCAACCGCCCGTAACACCTAATAATCCAGACAAAGAATCAACCCAGAGGGCGAGATCCGAAGGGCGGCGGGACTCCGGTGTGCTTCAACCGCCCATATCACATGGCGCGGTCCCTCGATTACAATTGCCATACGTCTCAGCGGCGCATCAACATTCCTCGGGGTCGGTGTGCTGGATGGATATTGTGTGAATGTGGATGGCAACTGCGGTGCGCGGACGGTCGTACAAGTCTTTCGTTTCCAAGCGTGAGCAAAGCAGGTACGATGCTTGAAACCCGGTGAGCACTGACGAGAGCGGTAATCATAAAGAAAAAAACGCATTACGTTGTCATTGGAGTTCGGACGTCGGTGCATTTGTGGAAAAAAGTATGAGATATTCCTTTCGGTGTGCTAGATTCGTGGCCTGAGAAGCACTTCGGCACGAGTAGAGGTACCAAGGGAGATGCATACCGCCTGGAAGTCTGCTCACGTCGATGCGCACGGTGATGGTAGCCCCACGTCGGAAAAGAGAACTCTTTTCATCGAAGTCGGCGTCGGCGTGCCGGATGCGGGCGATGCGAATAGATGGGCCCATATAACCCGTTCAGCCAGGCGAGGGCAGATGTGCGCGACGTCGTGGGCGGGGTCGCGGGGGTACAGATGGGCACGCGGAGGAAGGGACGACGGTGCGCGTCGATAAATGAGAGGTCTTTGGACAGCGAAATGGCGTTAGGAGCAGGGGGGGCAAGACGTGGGGCTGAGAAGAAGTGGGCTGAATGTAAGGCATGTCGCGGAAGGGTAACGGTCGTTACTGTCCAAGATGAGGACGAGAGGCAGTGGAAAAAGCGAAATACGTACGACGATAATGATGCAGACACCGCAGTACGTGACTATCGCAACCAGAAGCCTATATACGTCGATCTTGGAAAATCAACGAAAAGGCGGAACGGGGTGGGACGTACAACTTACAGACGCGTACATGTCTCCCCAAATGGCCGAAAACTGTTGCGTGCAGAGCGATAGTTCGTATCTTCATCGATAGTGCGCAAGTTGACTGCTTCCGCGTTTGCGTGAGCCTTGAATATTTGTATATATGAATGTCAAGACATGTCGTGTGTCATTTCCGTCCGCCGTCCACGTCCCCCCGCCCCTGCATACGCCCACCGCCACCCGCCGTTGCTTTGGCTACTCTCTCGCACCCGCCGCCACTCACCCTCACTCCGCGCGTCGAAGTGCTCCCTGCGTGGAACCCATCCAGGGCGCCCTCTATATCGACGCGACGCCACTCTTTTCCGCGTCCCCCAGCCGTACCCCTCCAACGCCTCGACCGCTGATTCATCGCTCACTATTCTGCCCCACTTCCATGCCCGATGACGAATACAAGCATCGCCCCGGAGCATGCCATCTCCGCAGCGCATGTACATGCACTTCGGTTCTTCTCGTGATAAAGGCCCCTTTATCAGTCCTGCCGCGCGCGTGCATCCAATACCACCCCAAACCGGCTGGCGTCACCGTCGCCTCATGCTAGAGCTCGCGCTGCAAATACTGCTCCACCCATCCCCCGTGCGCGTCCCGCGCGATGCACGCCTCGATCGTCGGTCGGCCTATACGGACAACGCGGGATTATTACATAGGCTCCGAAGCCGAAAAGCACAGCGCTCGTGCCGCCCGCGGGCGCCTCTGGGTGGGAAGAAGGGGGCCGCTTCGCTGCACCCACTACCACTTGTGCGCGTGCTCGCACATATTGTCCGCACGTCAGGCTTCTCTCTGCAACGCACGTCTGCTGCGATACGATTGTGCTACTCTCCACCGTGAACACAGAGCTCCGCGTGCCCCGTGCTGCGTCGAGTGCTCTGTCTTGACCCCGTGCGCGACGCCGTACCGGTCACTTGGACCCGAGAGACCTGCCTCCGGGTTTGCTTCAACGTGGTCGCTGGTGGTGTTGGGACCCGATCTCTCTGCGTGGTTCGGACACCGATATCACCCCACGTGATCCTCGATTACAATGCTGAAGCTCACAGGAATGGACCCTTGACGCCGTAGACTCTCCCGCGGCTCAGGGTCCTCAGCGCCGGTGTGCTTAAGACGGAGTGGATGTGACGCATACACCGGAACTTACGGCGCCCACCCGGACACGGGGCTGCTCTGCTCTCCACTGTCTTGAGTCTATCCCACATCCCCGTCAACATGCTGTTGGTCCGCGCCTGCACAGTGCAATCCAAAGCAAGGGGTAGCCGGACACAATTCCAAGCTTACGGATTTAAACTAATACGACACATAAAGTAATGCATAAATAATAAGTAGCATAGTGGAAATGAGATGTATCACTTTTTTTTGAAAACCTTGGCTAAATGGATTTTAGAGCGCACCCATAGTGAGGTCTTTCTGCCCGGCCCCCTTTCCCTTTCTATCTCATCCAGAATTCCGTCTATATCGTGTTCATGCAGTCGGTGCATTTCTTGTGGGCAATCCTTATCCATATGACGCACGACCATGTCAAGTTGGTGACGATACACCTCGCCCCCATCACCGAAGTCCTAAAAGCAGCAGTTTGGGCCTGTCAATGATGTAGTAAATACTGTCTTAATAACTTACCATTTTCTGAATGATGTCAATGTAGGTACTCCAAGTAGCTGGATGCCAACTGAAAATGGCTGGGGAAGTTGCGTATACTGCCTCCCGTAGTTGAGGAGTGCATTTGGCTTGACCGAGATACGTGGCAAGAGTAGACATATCTTGATATATATCATGAGATCATTTACTATGTAACAATAAAGAAACCAACGTACATGATAACCTCTTGGTTAGAAGTGTTACTGTAAGTTGCGCACACCAAACGCCCCTGTCAATATAGTACTGCTGCGCGCGTGATTGGTCTTGGAGGAAATCTGGGAGCGATGCATGCAAAAAGGTTATTTGTCCTGCAGCATATGAAATAACTGATGTCAAGTCTGCCAGAGCGACATCAATATCTTCTCTTTCAATACCTAACATCTCACAGATATATTGCTGGTTGTACGGCATACCACTCAATATGTCCAGCGCCAGAATAGCGGTAACACGAGCAATATCATGTACTTGCGAGAAAATATGTCGGTAGAGGGAATCAAGCTGAGCGAACGGCGTCAAATCCCCAGCGGGCCGAAGCCCACGAACAATTTCGAGTTGCTGAACGGGGTGGAGACGGGGGGATGATATAAACTTTACGACGACAGATGCGTAGATGAACTGGTTCGAGGATTTGTCGACTATTTCTCGGACGAGCGATGGCGCAGGCCACTCGGGATCAATCGAAGATCTGAATGTGTGGGTGTTTTTTATTTCGGTGAAAGAATCGTCGAGGAACAGTCGAATGTCATCGGCCGCGCGGTAGTCTGTGTCAAGAGGTAATCGCCGAAGTACATTGTCAATTTTAGGGGAGTTGAAAGTCATCTTGAGCTGTGATTCTGCCCGACTGGAGAATATCACGATCAGCGGCACTGTTTTTTCCGCGACGAACTCAGCAATAGTGCGGATAAGATTGGCTTGATTGTCGTCTCCGCTGCATTCATCTACTCCGTCAAGCAGGAAGACCATGGCTTTCTCAAATGGCGACTCCTTGTGTAGCTGTCGTAGCGACTCGAAGATCAAAACTTTGAATTGTGTTTCAAGCGATTCGTGGAAAATGAGAGGATTAGAGGCAATTTTCGGGCTGATTATGGAATTGAGCTCGGGAATCAATTGTATGAGTTGGAATGCGAGAGTGGCTACGATAGGTTTGATGGTGTTTCGTGTCGAATCCGTGCGGAAGAAGAAGAAACGAACAATAACAATCCCTTGTTCGATGCACAAGTCGATGACTGAACGAGCTATAGCCGATTTACCCGCACCCGCAGCGCCGTTGATCCATAGGATCCACTGAAGTCCCATTGTGGCCACAGTCATCCAATGTATTATGGCGGTCAAGACTGCTGTGCGTGTGTTTGGGTGACATTTGGGAGCGTCACCCTCTTGCTGAGATGCATATGCAGCAGGAGCAACATGGGCGTGTAAGTGCCTGAATCCATCTGGATTGATGAAGCAATGTATTCAATTCATGCGAGAGCAGGATTAAAGGTAGAAGCGTACCAGGATCGGCGTCATAGCAAGTGTGGATTTTCCCGCCATAGCTATGCTGCACATACTCCTCCCCTGGGTCGAGGAATCTGCTCCTGGGTCCCTGCTGGAATATCCCGCCTGCCTGCTGCATATGAGCTCTGGAATACGAGACAGGCGTCGTGGTGGTGAAGGTTGAAGATGACGTGGGAGCGGAAGGTTGGTGCCAGTTAATCTGAAGCATGAGGCAGATAGGCTGTGTACATAATCGCCTGGCGTGCTGTGCCTATGCCACTCAACCAGCAACTACGTTCCGTTTCGTCTGTCAGTCACATTTGATTGTACTTAATATAGCGTCATATTAAAACCGTTAATAGTCCTACATCATGAGTGTCCGCGCTTAACGGACAGCCACCAATGTGCCGCCATTCCCTTCGGTCGCCAGCTTTATACCTACGCAGTATCGTTAGCCTCTCAGTGTTATGCTATGTCTGACGTGTGTTTAAGGAGTGTCCAGCCCCCGAGAACATTCACGAAAGATATGACAGAGGTACCCCAGATGCTGGTTCTCGGGTACGAGGCCAAGATACGTAATGCATTCCCTGCTGGTGCTTGTGCCGACGATGTCGTCGTCAAAGAGAGTGCTGCGTCGAGGTGGCGCACGGGCAGAGTGAAGGCGTTGGATGTACTGCGACCAAGAACGGCACCCCTTCAGCATTCGCGAACGGTGGATAGTGTAACTTCCGCCAGGTGACTGATCAGAAACGACAAGCTATAGTAAGTACCAACTCAGGGGCATGCTGAGTTTCTGTCCATCTGCTCGAGTAAGTCTGCTCATGTCGACGCGCACGGCGAAGGTAACCCCACCGTAGACCGCTCAGCGCGCCGACGACGTCCGCGCGATGTGCCTTCGGATCAGCCAGTACAACCAGGAACGGCGATGTGCGTCTCGAGCCACAAGAGCAGGTGCAAGCAGCGCCTACGCCGAGACACATGCTTGCGTGCAGCCGCAGACTGTGGGCAGCAAGCTCAACCTCTGAGAAGAGAACTATTTTCATCGAAGACAGAGTCGACGTGCCAGATTCGGGCGATGCGAATAGATGGGCACATATAACCCGTTCAGCCAGGCAGGACAGATGTGCGCGACGTCGCGGGGGGGGTCGCAGTGGAGATGGGCGCGCGGAGGAAGGGACGACGGTGCACGTCGCTAAACAAGAGGCCCTTGGACGGCGAAATGGCGCGAGGAGCAGGTGAGGGCTGGACGCGGCCTGAGAAGAAGCTGGCTGGATGTAGGGCGTCCCGGTCAAGAGTTGGGATTCGGGACCTGACGGGACTCGCGATCACCCCATCAATAAGTACACGCGCTCCTCACGTGCTCTGAATCGGGCCCGGATCGAAACTCCTTTCTACTTACTTGCTTTCTACTCCCACCAGTGACCGAGCTCCCCCTCCTTTCTGATACAATTTTTCTGCGTATTACCTGCATCCTTGCATGGAAATAGTGCGCAAGACTGCACATAAGTACTCGAACCCAACTCGAACATGTGATTTCACAGTGAGGAAGCGTGCATCTCAATAGACACGATGCTAGCCGCTCTTAATTCTCCGGGTGCACTGCAGTACAGGCAATTCATTCCCGCAAATCTCGTCTCTACTGCTGAACCACAGCCAGAAGATGCTATTACTACGAGCCTCTGTCTGGACGGTCAGATGGCCCCCAACCACAAAACACTGACGATCAAATCCACGACGGACGCTCGCGAATACGATCGGGCCGCTCGACAAGGCCATGCATGCACCTAATTACACCCTCTACATACGCTGCCTCAGCGCCCCATATCTCCGCCTGTGATCGACTCGCGTCTTAACCCACACACACGAGCCGGGCGTCGCGCCGTACTCTATCCTACCCACCGCGCAGCCTCTACGGGAAAGGACATGAGGTCAATTCGCTTGCCGCGAGCGCTCCCGTACGTCCCGCGTAAATGGCTCTCTTTCGTCTGCCCCTGGCCACCTGCGCGCTGCGTCTTTCCGCCCACCGCTGGAAGCTTGCGTTCGGTGTGAGTTAGTGCGATACACGCGCAGACGATGCTTTATGATTTCAATGTGCGACGTACAGGCAGGCGCACTGTTCTCTCTCTGCGACTATCTCGCTCCACGGAATTACTGTACACCAGGACATAAAACCGACGCGCACGAGTCGCACCGGCATACTTCAATCCCACCCGCGGTTCCCCCATCGTCCCGCGCGTACACCGCCGCAGGTGCCCTCTGGCTACATGCGAGCAAATTCGCAGGACGCGCGCACACCCCTGCGCATTTTGCGTGCGACATGATCATATAACCTGCCCTTACCCACCGGCGAACAGTTTCCTTGCGCCCGCAGTTGCGCGGCGCGCTATCCGCCATACATCCCCCACCGCATCATGGCAAGGCCAGCGGGGCAGACCCTTTCAGGACGTACGCATACGCGCACTGCGTATGATCTTTTCGCCGGGTTTGCCTTGTCCTGTACGCATGCCGTGTGCGACGTACTTGCCCTCCACGCGCACCACGTTCTTCCGTCCATATCGCTGTGGACTACGCTATGGCGCATCGTCGCATCGCGCCGTCCCGCACCCATCAGCGCGTCTGCCAGCGCGCGTCCCGATACGCCTAACAGCGCGCCGCCGGTGCGTGCCCGTTATACATGGGCGGCACCCAGACACCCAGACGCCCAGACGCTGTTTACTGGTACGCGTGTCGTCTTTAACATGCGATCGTTGCGCGCCTCTGCATTTCCCAACATCGACGGCGTCCTGCGAAATCTGCCACGGGGTGTTGCATACTGACACGTACAACTTGAACTATGATTCTACGCATCCTGACCCAAAATCACAGGGTAAAGTATCCCTAAATTAAAACAATGTCCATGTAATAAGTAGTATTGTAGAAGTCCGATGTTAATATTACTGCTTCTTGAAAACTCGGGCCAAACAGCTTCTGGAGCGCATCCAGAATGAGACCTTTCTTCCGCTATTCACTATATCGCGCAGTATTGCCTCTTTTTCGCTTGCTATTTTACCCAAAATTGCAGTTATATCATGTTTTTCATCCAAATAGTGCATCTCGGTTGGATAATACTTATCCATATGACGTACGACCACGTCAAGCTGGTGGCGATACACCCTTCCTCCGTCATCAAAGTCCTAAAAGCAGTAAATTAAGCCCGTGGTATGGCAAATATACTCTTCGATAGCTCACCATCTTTTTAATGGTGTTAATGTAGAAACTCCAAAGTGCTGGCTTCCAGCTTATATAATTGGCTGGGCTAAACGTATAAACAGCCTCCCGCAATTGAGGATTGCATCTAGCCTGACTGAGATGATGCGGAATAAGATTTTTGGGTCCTGCTTTATAAATGTGACGCCCTGAGATCAATCAAGTATAACAATAAAGAAACCGACGTACACGATAACCTCTTGCGTAGAAATATTAGTGCAAATTGCGCATGCCAGAGACCCTTGTCAATGTAGAATTGCTGTGCACGCGATTCATCTAGAAGGAAATCGGGAAGCGAGGCATGCAAAAAAGTGATTGCTGTCCCATCACGCGCACCGATATATGAGATAACTGATGTCAAGTCAGCTAGTGCGACATGAATGTCGTTACTTGTAATATCCAGCATTTCACAGATATGTTTGATGTATGGAAAATCACTCAATATAACCACCGCCAGGATTGAAATCGCACGGTGGTCATGCACTTGTGAGAATATGTGTCGATAGAGAGCATCCAGTTGAGCAAAAGGCGTCAATTCACCGGCGGGCCGAAGCCCACGAACAATTTCGAGCTGTTGAACGGGGTGGAAGCGTGGGGATGATATAAACTTGATGACAACAGATGCATAAATGAACTGGCTGGAGGATTTGTCGACAATTTCTTGGATAAGCGATGGAGCAGGCCAGTCGTGGTCAATCGAGGATCTGAATCTATGAGTACTCTTTATCTCGCTGAAAGAGTCATCGAGGAAGAGTCGAATGTCATTGGCCGCGCGATAGTCGGTGTCAAGAGGTAATCTTCGAAGAATGCTGTCGACTGTCGGGGAATTGAATGCCATCTGGAGCTGCGATTCGGCTCGACTGGAGAATATGACGATTAGCGGTACGATTCTTTTCGCGACGAACTGCGTGATAGTGCGGATTAGATTGACCTGACTGTCATCTCCGTGGCATTCGTCCACACCATCAAGCAAGAAGACAATAGGCTTCATAAATCGAGACTCCTTGTGTAGTCGTCGCAGTGGCTCGAAAATCAGAGCCTCGAATTGTGTCTCTATCGATTCGTTGAAAATGAGGGGATCAGACCGTATTATCAGGGTAATTAAGGAGTCGAGCGAAGGAATGGATTTTATGAGTTGGTACGCGAGAGTGGCGACGACAGGTTTTGTGTTATTTCGTGTTGGATCCGCGCGGAAGAAAAAGAATCGAGCAATGACAATTTGTTGTTTGAGGCACAAGTCGACAATTGAGCGTGCTATGGCCGATTTACCAGCCCCTGCAGCGCCGTTTAGCCATAATATCCACTGAAGGCCAACGGCGGCAACAACCACCCAGTCCATTATGGCGTTTAAGACCGCTGTACGGGTGTTTGGGTGACATTTGGGAGCGTCACCAACTTGCTGAGATGCGTATGCCGTGGGAGCGACGTGGGCTTGCAAGTGCTTGAAGCCGTCTGGAATCAAGAGACGTAAATTCCATGTGATAGCAGGGATAGAAAAATAACGCGCCGTCAGCGTCGTAGCAATTGTGAACGGGCGGAGCAGGCCCATTCTGTACAAATTGACCCCCTTGGATGAGGAAGTTGCTGCTGGGTCCCGCTTGAAATACCCCCCCAGTTTGCTGCATTCGAGCTCTAGATAAAGAAAGTTGTTGAGGTCGTTGAAGTTGATGATGACCAGAAAGTGGGTGCCAGTTCCTATCATTATGCTTTCAACACGCGTGCTTATGCCCGCTTATTATGCTGTGCTGTGCTGTGCCCGGCAGCCGCTATGAATAGCCTCAATTCCATTTCGAATTTTCGATTGTGCATTATAAATTATATAAGGTGTATTAATACTTGTCTTTGTCGTGGTTTTACAATATACCCAGCGGGCGCTTGCCATTGCCAATGTGAATGGACCTCCGTTCCCAAATTAACCCTAAGCCAGCCTTATACCTAGTCAACTTGATTGTCACGGTCTCCGTGCTCATGTTAGGATCAACGTGAGTAGAGCGAGCGTACAGCCCCGCGGACATGCGAACAGCATTTACGAACCGTTCCTAAGGCGACAGCGTGAGCCGTCATTCTGTTTTAGAAGAATATGCAGTCCGAGGACACTGGAAACAGCCAATTTGTCACCAAGCATGTCCCGCGATGCCCCGTCCCTGCCCCTCTGCAGAGGGCACGCGGGGCGGTGCGGAAGAAGGAAAAGAGATAGCGCAAGACGGACGAATGTGGGTAGTATTTAAATGATCGAGGGAGGGCCATTGAAACCAAGACAGGTGTGTATTCCTAAACCACGGATCGGTGGGACAGTACCGCGAGTATCCTTGAGCTGTATACCATGCAAGTACATATATCAGTCCAGGTAAATGAAGGAAAGACAGCACTTGGCCATACGAGGCACCAATTTCGAGTATTACGGCGTATCCGCGCCAACATCGTAGTAACAGGTAAGCGCCATTCCGTAGAGCCGCAGACGGTCCAAAGATGATGAAGGCGGTACACTGCGCGAGCATGGATTAACACAGGCGTATGAGCACTGCGAGGTAGAACTTACGCGATAACTGCAGGATCTGCTCGCGCTACGGGGCGCACGCGGATGCTGGCTGAGGGATGGCTCAAAGATGCCCGTTCTCGAAACACGCTGTGAACTAGATGATTGATTAATGCGTGATCACGGTGGATTGGAAGGATGATGCTTACTGAAAGATATGGCAGAGGTACCCCAGACGCTGCCTCCCGGGTACGAGGCCAAGATTGGAGGAGCGCAGCGTTCCCGGGACAGGAATAGAAACACGGGAGGCCAGATGACGAATAGCACTGGGTGGGATGCACTCGGGAGGTGGAGAAGCAGGGACGCTGAAGTGTAGATCGGTGACCGTTCTCTCGACGAGTGAGTATTGAGCCTTGCTCATGTTCAGGGCGGCATCCAGGCGTCTGAGGAATGGTGTGAAAGGGAGAACAATGAAGATAGCTGAAGCACGTACTGTACCTGCAGCGGTAAGGCACGTCCCCATATCAAATCGTCCCCAATGCTGAGCTCTGCGCGCTAAAAAAAAAGTGGACCTGCATTGGCGTTGATGTTGACGGTAACGGAGTTACGTGAAGTAGGTTCTGCAAATGTGAATGAAGCACGTACGATGTACCTTTAGAGCGAACGTGTCTTTCCGCGAGGCGTGCGCGGGTTGGGAGCAGGGCGCTTCCAACGGACACGTCGACCTCATAGTGCGCCTTGACGGTGGCCTTGACGTTCGCGAAAGAATGCAATCAGTACACCGGAGGCGTTCGCGGTACACTGCCTCAGAGCGGTTGGAACTGAAGGAGGATGTCCTAGGAGTCTGACGGGCCAGTCGCGGGACCATGTCCATGTGTACTGTAGAAATGCGAACGTGAACGGGCCTCGAGCGTACTGTTGTAAACGGCTGATGATGGGTGCAGACGCGTGCCGTGGTAACCAGGCGCGGGCCAGTCTAGGGACCATGTCTATGGGTACTGAAGAATGCCCAAGCAAGCAACGTGGTCGCGTCACGGGCCTCGTGCGGGTGGTACAATGAGGCTGCGAGGATGCAGCCGTGGGCCGTGGTGACCAGGCGCAGCCTCGCCGATAGATTTATAGCTTCCAGCTGGGATGGGATAGATAGTCCGGGATGCGGGACGATGCGAGACTGGGCGTTCGGAGAAAAGGCAGACGACGCGCGGCGTTGTACGAGAAGCCCTGGCGCGGCGAGGATGCGGCGGGCTGCGGGCGCTGGGCTGAGTACGTGCGGGTGCTGTTCGAGTGCGGGTCATTACTGGAGCACAGTGAAAACTAGGTACTGCGAACATGAGTGAAACAACACGTACCATGGTCCGGCGCGACGCTGAGGCAGAAACACTGGGCGGCGTCGGTGCAGGCCGAGCGTGGTCGTCAGATAGAATCGCACTCAGAATTCATGTCAATCTTCAGAAAAACGCAGCAGCAGAATGGGGTGGGGAGAGCGGACTCAACGAGAGAGATCGTAGGAGGACAGCGCGGCAAGGAAAGAACCTGGAATGTTGAAAGTGACGGGTGAATTCGGGAGCAATAGCCAGGCCTTGCGTCCCGCTTGCTTTTTTCGGCCGCCATCCAACCCGTCGTCACGCGTCGTGACTCTCCTTCAAGTTTGGCTCTTACCACTCCTTCCTTGCTCCCTCCACTCATACTGAAGATGCAAATGCAAAGTCTTACCTTTTCACGCTACCCTGGAGTTAAACGGAAAGTGCACACTACTTTCTGACCGGGGTCAGACTTGCTCGATTCATGGATGCGTCACAGCCAGTGCTCGCTAATGGATGTAGGTTATGCGAGCGCAGACGGTGTCAGCGGGTGGACCAGCTATCGTACGTGGCGTTCGCTGCTGCGCGCAAGAGCGTGACCAGCACCTGAATCCAGACGGGGTTGGGTTCTTCGCGGAGGTATAACGTATTCATTTTTGGGTACTGGTACCAATACTGGGGACAGAAGATGAACAATCAATGTCGAAGAAATGAATGGGAAACGTGAAGATGACTCACTGGCTGCGTTGTGCACTGATTTCTGAAAGCGAATCATCCCTGCCTGATAGGCAAGAATGGATACAGAATCCTACGCGGGGGGAGGACGGGTTTGCCGCACGGGTCGGCTGGGAGAACGTCCTGCTTAACACTTTGATCGTGACCCCGACGTCCATCGCTGCAACAGGATGAAGGTCAGGCAGCGACTCCAAGAATAGGCGGGGATAGCGCGGAGGCCGAGGAACATGAGACCGTACAACGGCGGGCGGTGGAGAGCGAGTGCAGTCCGTAATGGACGAGGCGCCGGCAGTGTGTTTCTTAATCAGGTTGGACGAACGTGCTGGAAGAAGAGGGTGGTGATAGAAACCGACATGTAGAAGAAGGGAAAACAGATCAGTGAGGCCGTTAATGAGAAGCCGTTTCCGAACACCAGGGGGAGACGACAAAATAAGCATGTGGAAAGAGGCCAGGCGGGGAGCAGCGTGAGGCGGTCAGCCGGTGAGAATGTGGTTGTAGAGCTGTGCGGGTTAGATAGCTGCACCCTGGGTCCGGCGCGAGGCAGAGGGAGGGACGAGGCGGGGGAATTCCCTGGTACACCTGCCAATGGGACTCAATGTATAACACAATGGGTCTGGGCCACGGTGAGTTGATAACCAATACCGAAAATAGGTAGAGAACGTACCGTGGGCAAGCAGCAGCTTGAAGTAGAGCAGGAGACTGCCATATTTCGGAAAACAGAGACCGTCAGGAGCCGACCTCAATGGCAGCTATGACTGCTTTTTCGAAATGTTATCGGATCTACGAGGAAGTATGCGTTGATGACGTGTCTGTCGGATTTGGCGGGTCCAGGCTGAGCGCTGAGCGGGAAGTGGGACAGATGAGGTGGAGGGCTGGGTTATCGAAGGGTACAAAATATGGCATTGCGTGTCTGAGGCAAGGTAAGGACGAGGATCATCATTGTCAATCAGTGAAGTACGCACTATGGGAGTGATGCATGCCCATTGCCGCTGCGGCAGCTTGAAGTAGTGGAGAATAACAGTGAGCCTTCAGTAAATAGCTTTCCCTTTAGGAATACGCGTATACTGCAGCTCTTCGAAATAACATCGAGTCTTCCAAGGAAGAGACGAGGCAAAAACAAGGAAGAAACGTGGCGGAGTTTAAAGTCGCGTTCGTCACGTGTGGTCTAGGCCCTTCGGGTCCCGGGCCGCCAATATCAAGTCCTCGCTCGACTGCAACTGCTGTGAAGATCAAGTGAAAATGGTGCACAGCCAATGCACAGCACTTCTCCTGGGTCAGGAATGCTAAAACGTGTCTCTGCTCTACCGCGGGAGGCGAGTGCGGCAAAATGTGTCAAACACTCAAGTCACCGCGTATTGCGCGTAGCTCCACTTGGACACACTGTATCCTAACACACCAACTTGCAGAACTTGCAGAGTTAACGAAATACGATACAAATAAAATGGAGATGTAATCAGCATAAAAGTCGAAATTTAATGTGCGTATTACTGTTTTTTGAATAATCGCGAAAAGCGAAAGAGGAAGCGCATCCAGAATGGTGTCCTGTTTGCCACCTTTTCTCTTCTCATTTCATGCAAAATTCGTGTTATATCATGTTCGTCACCCAGATATTCAACCTGTTCTGGGTAATACTTATTCATATGACGCACGACCATCTTAAGTTGATGGAGATACAACTGTCCTCCATCCCCAAAGTCCTAAAAGTAGTGAATTAGACCTCTACTTCAGTAATATTATTTTTAATGGCTCACCATCTTTTTAACAGTGTTAATGTATAAACGCCAACCAGATGGACTCCAGCTTGTATAACCGGATGGGTAAAATGCATGAAGCGCCTCCCGTAATTGAGGAGTGCATCTGGCTCGACTTAGATATCCGGGAAGAACAGACGAATCTTCACACATATACTATGAGATTGTGTACGCATATTAACAAAGGAACCAATACCAAATACCTCAGGACTCAGAAGCATTGTTGCAAGCTGTGCACTCCAGAGACCTTTGTCAATATAGTACTGCTGCGCGCGTGATTGGTCCAGGAGGAAATCGGGGAGTGAGGCATGCAAAAAGGTGATTGAACTTCCATCCCGTGAAATAACTGATGTCAAGTCCGCCAGTGCAACATCAATGTCGTCATTTTCAATACCTAACATTTTGCGGATATGCCGGGCGCTTTGTGGGAGACCGCTCAGTATAACAGCTGCGAGGATGGTAGTAACACGAGCAATATCATTCACTTGAGAAAATATGTGCCGATAGAGCGCATCGAGTTGAGCAAAGGGTGTCAAATCCCCGGCTGGCCGAAGTCCACGAACAATCTCAAGCAGTTGGACGGGATGGTGTCGTGGGGATGATATAAACTTTATGATGACGGATGCATAGATGAACTGCCGGGAGGATTTATCGACAATTTCCTGGACAAGCGATGGCGCAGGCCAATCATGGTCAATCGAAGATCTGAAAGTGTGGGTATTTTTTATTTCCGTAAAAGAGTCGTTGAGGAATAATTGTATATCATAGGCCGCGCGGTAGTCACTGTCGAGAGGTAGTATTTTGAGCGTGCAGTCGACTTTAAGGGCATTACAAGCCATCTTGAGCTGTGATTCCGCACGACTGGAGAATATTACAATCAAAGGTATGACCTTTTTCGCGACGAACTGGACAATGGTGTGGATAACGTTGACCTGGTTGTCGTCCCCGGTGCATTCATCTACACCATCGACCAAGAGCACAACTGCTTGATTAAATGGGGAGATCTCATGCAGCTGTCGAAGTGGCGTAAAAACTAGAGCCTCGAATTGATGCTCCAGAGACTGAGTAAAGATAAGGGGATCGGACTTTATTCTGTTGGATATTATGGGGTTCAGAGCGGGTATGAGTGTTATGAGCTGGTATGCGAGAGTGGCGACAAGAGGCTCAGTATGATTCCGTGCAGCGTCGGTACGAAAGAAAAAGAACCTGGCGATAATAATCCTCTTTTCAAGGCACAAATCGACGATTGACCGAGCTATCGCAGACTTTCCAGCTCCAGCAGCGCCGTTCATCCATAAGACCCACTGGATTCCAGTAGTCGCAATGGTCACCCAGGTCATAATGGCACTCAAAACTGCCTCGCGCGTGTGCGGATGGCACTTGGGGGCGTCGCCTGCTTGGTGAGTGGCATATGCCGTTGGAGAAACGCGTGATTTCAAGCGGTTGAAAACATCTATGCAAAAGATTCAGCGATGAGGGTTTCCAACATTCAGAATCTCATAGAGCTATATCGCACCGTCTCCGTTGTGGGAAGCATTTGCAGCCGGATGGTTGTGTTGGATAAATTGACCTCCCAGGATATGAAGGTTGCTGCCATCTCCGGCCTGAACAACACTTCCTGCTTGCTGCATCTCGTCGCTGGAGGAAACCAAGGAAGTTTCAAAGATCAATGAGCGGAAGAGGCATGTAGAGACGTGCGAATGCACTAGGTGCACAGCCTACATCGCATAGCCCTTGGGTATGATGCACCGCCTGCGGCCTTATTATCAGCCGAGAAGTACATGATAAGCTACTCTTGTATTGTGGTGATCCTCAGAGTATCAGCAGCTGGGTGCAGTGAGCGGACAGCCCCGTTGACAGATAAGTACATGGAGCTTTTCAGTTGCTTATCAGAGCCGTCGACGTTACCATAGAAAACAGCGCTCACCGTTCCGATCTCAGAGCAAAATACGCAGGAATGCGGCTCGCAGACACGAAGCGGTCAAAAGGGAGAACAAGTACAGGTAAATTGATCACTTTCCGCTCTGCAGAGGGTGCACAGGGCGTCCAGGAGTGAGGGCAAAAGACGTGACTAAGCGGGATCAAAAGTAATGGACTATGATAAAACAAAGGAGATCTATGGACCGAGAGGTCCGAATGCCGACAGGCGCTGCAAGGCGATCGCAACGATGCCTCAGGCGGTCATGGTTGGCTCGGTCGATTGATAATTGTGTCCATGTGTTCGCTCCGACAGTACACCACGGCAGACTGGGTGACTAGATTAGTACGTTGAGTACGGGAGTTAGGAGAGCCAATGCTCACCATGCCTGAGCTATTTCCATTGATTCATCGAGTCCAGAGCCTCTATACACAGATCATGTAGGCCTCGTCTGGAGGCACCACCGCTCCGTATTTCCTCTAACTGTATCTCCTGGTACGGCTGCGCAATTAAGAGGTTGCGAGTACTTATGTAGAGGTACGTTGACGTGGCCCTGCACCTCGGCGAAGAACCAATGTTCTTTAGCGTCGGTGTTATTGATGTAAGTTCTACAAGCTCAGACGGCATTAGCGGGTGCACGCGCGACCGTACGCGTCGTTCGCTGCTGCACGCAGGAGCGTGAGCGAGGCGAAGGGTGTTTGAAGACCAGTAGGCACGGACGAGCATGGTGAGATGTTGGACAAACTGAGTTTATCCACGCACTTGATAGACGGGGGCACATCTTCGGGGAGATATAAAATATATCTATGTGGGTGCTTGTGGTGATGCTGTGGACGAAGAAAAGTAAGCGACATCAAAGAAATGAACAGATATCTAGAAGATAGCTTGCCTAACTGATTCGTACACTGAACCTCCCTGAAAAAAACGCTTCACTGCTTGATCGCCAAACATGGGTCGCACCACAGGTCTGCACGAGGGAGAAAAGTTTGCTGCCCGGATCGACAGGTAAAGCATCTGGAGACGCGCCTCATTGATAACCTCGACAGCGACAGCCTTTCGCCGTCGAGGGGGACTCAGTAGAGCAATGACACCCGTGAGTTGCGGCTCCGGAGTAGCCTACATAACAGGAGGGGATTCTGAGTATCTACAGGTCGAGACGCGAGAGCAGATGTACCTACACCGAGACAATGTATTCGTATGAGACTGCGAGCCACAAAAAGCGAGTATATTCTGCAGACAGAGCGTTCTGTTCAGTCAAAAAGTGGACGTGCTGGGCCCTAACGGTGTGTATAGATTGCGTACAGAACGGGCGGCAAGGAGGTGGAGAGACTGGAGGACATGTGCGCCTTTGCAGAGAAAGTCGTTCCATTCAGTCAGGACGAGATGGTCGTTCCGGGTGTAGGGGTAGAGAAAGAAAGTTGAAATGAGGAAGGCCAGATAGGGTGACCAGGTTGTCAATATCAAGCTGTGGGGCGGTCCGGGAGCAGAACAGAGGAGGCGCAGGCTTATGGTAGATAACCAGTCCGAAGTACCATTCAGTATTAAAACTGGAGCATTGAAGATGGGTGGAGGACGCACCATGGTCTGTGGCATGTAAAGCTTTGACAGAAGGGGATACGGTACTTGCGGAGTCAGGCCTCAGGAGTCTTGGGCGACCAGTACAAAAAATTGGGTCCATCCAGAAAGTGCGCCTGACGATGGTTGTCAACAGAGCAACAACAGCAAACAAATGGCGGGTCCCGGGTTCCGGGCCGCTCTGCATGACCCGGAGGCCGGCCTCCTCGGACATCTACGGAGTGCGACATGCGACTAAGTACTAATCCATTCTCGTTCCCAGAGAACAAAAAAAGTAGAGCAGTATATTTATGCTGCGTGCCGCCTGTCCGTATCGCCAGGCATCCCGCGGGCCAACTAATTAGCCGCATTCGACTCCGGTAGGCGCGTTCTTGTGTTTCTCAATTGCATTGAAAGTTGGCGCGCTGTTGCCCATTCCTCCACAGGTGGCCGATGATGAAGGAAGATATGCAAAAAATATGTGTATTGTCCGTCGCCGTGATCTAGGGCTGCGCTGCGTCTGTTGCGCGCGACACGCGTGCGCGGCGTGCCAAACGAGGGATGTGTGGCGCTAGTTGGAAGACAGCTCGGCGAGTGTGCGCATTCTCGAGGTGGCGGACTCGCTCCATGAAGGCTGCGGATTGACCTTGTCGGTGTTATCTTTACCTTAACAGTGTGGGCGGTTATGACGGAGATGCTGCCAAATCCTGTGCTCCGATCATCGATGTTGAGGCAATGTGACGATCTTGCCTTGTCAAAGAGCTATGAATGACTTGCGCTGTTGTCGGAGATAGTATGCGACATCGATGTACCACTTGAGCTTGAATGGTCATCTTGAAAGAATAGCGCGGTTTTACCGCACAATTTACTTCAAAGAATAAAAAACGCGACAGAAACCTCCGAGCTGCTTTTTATATGCATTATTATGCAGCCTGATAATATATTTCCACAGTAAGCCAACCTAATCTCAACTTCGTGATCAACTCCTCATTAATCAAGTGCTGACAGTAAAGTATATGCTACAGGGAAGTTATGTGATCAGACCGTAGTCAAGGACAGATAAGCACTCCCATCTATCATGATCCCTCCCTCCATCTGCGCTCCATGCGGCCCTTGTGCGGCCCACCTGTATTCTTGCAAACGAAAATTTTAACTGTGAAAAGCCGTAGCACTAATTTAAAACGGGACAGAGCCAGGATGCCTTAGTTTCTATCAATATCTACTATGACAAGATAAGAATCTCTGCTTCAAACTTCCATTGGCAAGATAGATTGCGCCTCTAGGCAGCATTCAATCGTCAATAAAAAGTACAGGAAGCATCAGCGCTCACCTAACGGCGGGCAATTCATATGCCACATACGTAATTCTCTTCTGATCGTGTGGAGCAATAGTGTTATTAAATCTTACCGCTCTGCTCTTCTAGGTCTACAATTATAGAGCTGCATATGATATATTAACGGCTTCTACTATGGTAGACAGTGTTACTCTATCTTCCCTCTCGTTTCCATGGCTGACATCGGTCTACCTCCTGTGGCAGTTCAAAAATCATTCATTAGCGCAGGGTTCAATTCCGACCTGTTGTTAATCCTGTTGTTGGGTGTGTCTCCGCTTTAAGTGTTCAACTTCACATGAATTAACGTACGTCGACTATAGGAGTCTATACTAACGTCTACTTTGGAACACTTTACATATACTGTAAGCTTAGATATACGTCCACTACCCTGAGACTTACTGGCCATGTTTAAATGAAAGTGACAAGCAAAATGTCCCGAAGTCCTATCGTGCTTTCAACTATAACAGCGCTGTATTTATTGAACGTGGCACAGACCGCAGTTCAATGGAAATTAACTTCGCAGCTCGTGGGTTTACTTGGGGAGCCACTACAGGAAGCTTTTATATTTGCAGTGTCCGGCCCTCGTTGGACTACCCTTGTAAATGATCTTGGAACGTTCCTCACTTCAACCTTGGCTGATGTATTGCTTGTGAGACACTTCCTCTCCTCATACGGCTTTCCGTTCACTATTGATATGCAGATATGGCGCTGCTATCACATCTGGGATGACTCACTGCGCGCCATTTTGTTGCCAGTAGTCCTGCTTCTAGCAGAGGTTGGTACGTGCAATACGCCACTCTCCTTATAAAATGGGATTCTCATTTTCGTAAAGCACTCTTTTTGTCAAATATTATAAGCGCCTGGGTTCAAAACCTCAATCCCACGCCCAAGGCTGCGAAGACGTTGAATCAACTGATTGGCGCCGCGGTCTTCATGACATTCTCAGTGACCCTACTGACGACTCTCCTGATTGTGTACCGTATCTACTCCGTTTCTCGCCGAAGCGTCTCACGCAAATCGCGGAGGCCGTTCAAGGACGTCCTCGACATATTTGTCCAATCCGCCGCGGCGTATGCAGCTATATCGTTGCTGTATGCTGTCATCACCGTTCGGGAGACGGACACTCAACCGCAGCTGCCGTATTTTGTGCCCGCGTCTTATATCTCATCTTTGTTTATCGCTATTGCAGTGCGTATCTCCAAGAACTGGGTATATTGATTCAATTCTGATATCAAGCAGCCGATGGCCCCTACGGTCATGGTCGCGCGGGTGGCTCTTGCATCGAATAGATCGGACAACGAACCGAACACGGCTCACGTATCCGATCTCGAGTTCCAAAGGGAAACCTCCGGAGCAGTGACTTCGTGGACTGTGCCTGGCGGCGCCGGATCCCACGCAGTGGATATGGGTTCCGACCATCCGTCAGTTGAAGCAGATGAAAAAAGAGCATGAACAAAGGCTTAGAGTCTAGTGTAAAATCAAAGCGTATTTCTTGGAATGATTCGCGGTTCTTATTTGTATTTGCTAGCTGTATATAGACAAGGTGGTGTATCCAATGATTTTGCTTTTTCCCAATGATACTTTAGTAAGACGTACATAAGTTCAAAGGAATATGTAGAGGTAATGGGTATTGTAGAGATACGACGTGATTATTAGTATTACAGCCTTCTGAAAACCCGGGACAAGCGATATTTGGACCGTACCTGCGATGAGGCGTTCCTTGCGCTATTTACTGCGCCCCGCGATGATATATTTTTGAAATAATGCTGGAAGCTGCGCCACACTCCGGCGACTCCCTTCTCCTTCGATATCTCGGGTAGAATCCTCGCAATATTTGGGTTGTTCTCCAGCTCGTAAAAGGGTTGTAGCCCTGGGTAAAACTCTTCCAAATGACGCGCAACCAAGTTATGCTGGTGGCGATACACCTCTCCTCCATCGTCGAAGTCCTGAGAGCAGTGCATTGAGCGATGATGGGATTAATATATTCTTTGATGCTCACTAGATTTTTGATAGCGTTGATATATGAGAGCCATATCTGGTATACATCTCTATCATGAAGCAATTCACGAGGTACCGCCTGCTCGGGTGGACGAAACGCATGAATTGCCTCTCGTAATTGAGGAGTGCATCTGGCATGACTGAGGTATGCACCAATAAATTCAACGTCACCTTTAAACAGATATTATGAGATGACTGCAACACGTTAACAAGAGAAAAGATGTACCTATACCCGAAAGCTTTTTGTTGCACAGTAATGTTACCGCCAACTGCGTTCCCCAGAAGCCCCTGTCGATATAAAACTGTTGTCCGCGTGAATGGTCAAGAAGGAAGTCGGGGAGTGAGGCATGTAGAAAAATTATTCTTCCTTCATTACTCAGTGAAACAACCGATGTCAAGTCCGCCAGTGCGACGTCTATGTCGTTGTACGCGATATCTAGCATTTCGCAGATGTGAGATCTGTATGGATAATTACTCAATATAGCGACCGCCAGGATTGCGGTGACACGGGCAATATCATGTACTTGGGAGAATATGTGGCGATAGAGAGAGTCGAGTTGGGCAAAAGGTGTCAATTCACCGGCGGGCCGAAGCCCGCGAACGATTTCAAGCTGCTGAACGGGGTGGAGGCGCGGGGAGGACACAAATTGTATTACGACAGACGCGTAGATGAACTGCCCAGAAGATTTGTCAGTAATCTCTTTGACAAGCGATGGCGAAGGCCATTCTGCGCCGATCATGGATCTGAATGGATGCGTAATTTTTATCTCGCCAAAGGATTCATTGAGGAACAGTTGAATGTCGCTGGCCGCGCGGTAGTCGTCGTCAAGAGGTACTCTTCGAAGAATACTGTCAATTTTCGGAGAGTTGAAAGTCATTTGGAGGTGCAGTTCCGCTCGACTGGAGAATATCACAACCAGAGGTATGAGATTTGCTGCAACAAACTGGGCAATGGTACGGATAAGAGTAACCTGATTGTTATCTCCTGTGCATTCATCCACACCGTCGATCAGGAAGACAATAGGCTTTTCGAATGGAGACTCTCGTTGCAACTGTCGCAGTGGCTCGAAAATCAAGAGCTGGAATTGGGTCTCAAGCGATTCGTTGAAAACGAGGGGATTGGAGCGTATTTTTGGGGTAATTATTGAGTCGAGAGCAGGGATAGACTGTATGAGTTCGTACGCGAGAGTAGCGACGACAGGTTTGACGCCATTTCGTGTCGGGTCCGTGCGGAAGAAAAAGAAACGCGCAACAACAAATTGTCGTTCAAGGCACAGGCCGACCACTGAACGGGCTATGGCTGATTTACCGGCCCCCGCTGCGCCGTTGAGCCATAAGATCCACTGTAATCCAGTAGTCGCCGCAGTCACCCAATGTATCATGGCGTTCAAGACTGCGTTACGAGTATTTGGATAGCATTTGGGAGCGTCTCCCTCTTGCTGGAATGTGTATGCAGTGGGAGCTACATGAGCTAGTAGGTGCGTGAACCCGTCTGAATCGAAACAGTCATGATTTCCGTGCGAACATGGAGACAAACTAATCTTACGCACCGTCCGTGTCGTAGCAATTGTGAGCGTCCAGAACCTGCCCGTCCTGCACCAATCGGCCCCCTTGGATGAAGAAGTTGCTGCTGGGGGGTGCCGTCTGGGATATCCCTCCTGTTTGCTGCATCCTGGTTCTGCAGGAACGGAAAAGTATTGCTGAGGTCGATGACAAAGGTGGAAACGGGAGGCGGATTTATGAGGGACAGGCTGTGTGTCAGCCATCCGCGGTGCATGCTGTGCCACCCGGCTAGACGCTAAAAGTATAACCCGATGCCGCAAGTTAGTTTGACTTTGGGCGCAAATGCAGTTAGGGGAGTCAGGACAGCAGTGGGAAACGAAAGGGGAACAAGTGCACATACATCCAGCATATGCCGTATGGCCGCTGACTGGAATACCTGAAGCGTCGCGGCACCTGGATGAATGCGTAGGAGACATAGACTAGGAGCGGTTGTTGAGCACAAGAATTGAGCCCGATCCATCCCTCAGAGCTCCCAGCTTAAAGCTGAGCCGCCTGAACGACGTGTACACCTTGTCGGATCTTAGATTGCCACAGGGCGCCGGGGGGGAAGGGTTGCAAATGTTTGTGTTGTCGTGGAGGGCTGGACATTACATGCGTACACTCATAAGTCCGGATGAGCGAAAGAGGAGCACAAATTGGGGACCTTAAGGAACGAACAAGGAGATGAGCGGAGCATGAATGTCTGACGTCCACGCCGGGCGGGCGCCGGGCCGACAGCATCAAATCTCCAGTGCGCGGGTTACAGCGACCAACGAAAGCAATAAGAAGGGGGGACGTGTGGCCTGATGACAATTGTGGCCGACATCTGTATCAAAAAGCGCCTTCAAGTGTTTACTACTGATCGCAATGAAGCAACACGTTGGCCACGATCATGGCTTAGTGCCTCGCTCAGGCTCCGCCGCGGTGCTCATAAAATAGTTGTAAGTACTAAATTGTATTTACATATTTTGTGAAAATGTTTTCTTCCTCTACGAATATTGAGTAGCGTTCTCGAAAGCCAGGATATTTTTTTCAGCCTGTTTGTAGTATGTAACAGAGACCGAGAATACTAAGCGTCTTTGACACGGCTATCCGTCAGCATACCAGGTGGCCACTGGCCAGGACAAGGTGGCCCATCCCCAACGGGCCATCATGCGCTTGCGGCCACCGAAACATTTTGCTTGTTTTTATCACAATGTCTAACATTCTGACATGCGAACGTGGAGTTCAAATTCGGATAATCAAGGTGGCTTTTCGTATATAAAGCGTACTTTTTTCTGCTTTTTTCTTCAGCTCCCCTTCCCATCTTACTACGACATCACCCCTGCAACATTGACCTACCCCACCCGCCCTCTCTTCTCCGAAGTTGTTCGGTGCAGGTCTGCCGCGCTCTCGCCGCCCTCAGCGCATATCATGATGATACGCACAAGTCCCATGAACCTCTGGCGCTACGGGGATGTGAGTCTCTCAATCAGGTAGCGTGCTTTGGGCGCCAGGGACGACGTCCGAACCGCCGATCAAGGAATCCTAAATATCTTTATTCCCATCCCCCCCAGCCCACCAATACGGTGTCATCCCCGCCGCCCGCATCACATACTCTATGATGAGCCATCCCAGCTTGGTGCCCCTCAGGCACGCCCAGGCGGTGTGGCTCTCAATCAGGTAGCGTGCTTGCGGGCGATCTGGACGACATGCTGACGGTCGTGGCTTTCTTCTCGTCCCCATATCGAATCGTCTTGCACCCGCGTCTTCACCACGTCTTCACCGCCCGCAGTACACACTTATTGACGAACTACACTCGCTAGACAGGCCTTAGGTGCTGCCCAGCGGTGTGGCTCTCAATCAAGTTGCGTGCTTGTAGGCGATCTGGACGGCGGTTGCGCAGACGTCCGTTCAAGCATTTCATTGCATTATCCTTCATCCGAATGCGTCCTCGTATAATATATTGGCGGCGGCAGTCTCGCGACCATGCGAGGTAGAATAGATGCTATTTAGAAGTGTATATATTAGCCATTTTATATGCAGATAATTAGAAGACAGATTGTCGCTCACTGAGAAGTTCTCAAAGTGCCCACTAAGCAGTGAGCCCCTTCATGCTCGTGTGAGCCATTCAAGATCTCTCCTCAGAGTAGGAAAAGAGCCCAGACGTCGCTAGCCGTTGTAATTCGGGTAAAAATCGGATCGTAGATATCCTTGTTATACGGGATGGCCTGTCATCACGCGAGCGCACGAACCAATGCAGGTGAAGAAAGCAGAACAGTTACGGAAGAACGTTGCGGAGGAGTAGGCGACGCCTGACAACTGTAATACGCAGAGCCTTAGAGAGCACGAAGTACTGAGGAAGTGTGGATTAACGAGAACGGACGAAGATGACGTTAGGACGGACTATGCGGCTTGATTGATGCAAGGATGGTGCGTATCCATTCAAATGTTCACCAGTGCCAGACAGTGACTACTCCGGAAGACCAAATACATTGGCGTAGCAACCAACACTTGACATGGGGCTGACAAGCACGTACGACGATGCCTAGAGACGCCCGTACGGTGAGGAGCGGCGGGAAAAGCGGGGAAAGCGCTGAGCATGTTGCGTATCAGAACGACCGCCCACATGAGCACGTCTTCGACGATGCAGGATCCTATCGCTCAGCGGGCGCATTTGTCGATATAGTGTACGATGAAAATGGTGAAATGGGGTCGAAGCGACAGAGTGAAGGCGTAGGGGAGTGAGCTGAATAGTACACCGAGACGTCTTCAGGAAGAAACCATGCCGCCGGAGGAATAGGGGCAGCCATAGGTCTTTATCCGCTTCCAGGAGAGAGGTCCGCCAGCTAACATGGAGGGCGTCGGCAGCGGAATCGAAATCCAGAAAGTTACACCCGGAGCTGAAGGGACGGTCTGGGGTACCGTTATTTGAACGTCGGAGCTGGATAGCGAGCGCAGAGAGGGACGGATATCGAATGCACGACCTGCAGATTGCCGCGAGGGCAACATTTTGCATGACCGTCACTGACGAACAAGTATATCAAGCAAAATCATCTATGACCAAGAAGAGTAATACAGACATTACGCACCGTGGTGAGGCCTGCATACAAGGATATTTGATCGGTCCAGATGGAAATGCCGTCTGCGCTGGAAGGCACCTCTGTCGGCGACTCGTCACTGACACTTGACTGACACGGTTGGAGCTCGGTTTCGGGAGCTCGGACGGATCCATCATCCAAGCAAACGCGTTCATCACGTGCGATCGCTCCGTTCCGATAGCGTATTGTTTTTGATCCGCCATCAATGCATCGCTCGGCTTCTACTGCTGACGTCTAAGTACCCTGCCTTGCAGCACTTCAGTGCTCTATGAATATCAGACGCGCCTCTCCTCCATTGTCGAGATCCAATTAAAAAACATTGAAATATATCTAATAGGCTCACTGCACAATCTCAGGTTTCCCTCCGGTCGGCACTCGTTGCTCTCCATGGGATGCACGCGGCCGGGGTCATGGAAAAAGCAAATGTCGCACAGAGCCCATAGGCTCAGCAGGTGGCCGGAAAGCAAAAATGTGGCTGGATGAAATAGAAGCGTCCAGATTCGCAGATTTGTGGCCACAGATCGGCCTGACATTGTGGCCGGAAGTGCCTCCATCTTATTACACTGGCCATGGTACCTTGGTGGCTTGTCGTGGCCCACCGTATTGATCTTTCGTTATTCGTATACACCTTTGTATCCAGATAAACGTCCGCAGACGGCGCGCAGTAACATCTATGTGCATAATTTGAGAAAATGTTTCCTTTCCTCCATGAATATTGAGTGGCGTTGCGAAGAGCCAGAATATTCTCTACATCCCGAGCCCGGCAGAGGTTTTTCTTACCATGTATATCCGTTAACATTATAGGTGGCCAAAACAAGGTGGCCCATCATCAGCCCCACCGCACACAATGTAGGCCACCGAAATATTTTGCTCATTCTCTCCACATAGTAGACATGCTGACACTTAGTTCAGAGTCCGATATTCCAGGGGGAATTTCGTATATAAGGTGCACGGTTTTTTTCTTTTTTTCCTCAGTCCCCATTCTCATCCCACTCCTTCATCGGCCCTCTCAGATGGACTGAAGGCACCTTTCCTCTCTTCTCGCAATTGGTCGGTGAGCTTCTTCCATCGCTCCCGACGCCCTCAGTGCGTACCAAGATGATACGCACAAGTCCCATGCGCCTATGGTGTTATGCGGACGTGGGTCTCTCAATCAGGTAGCGTGCTTTGGGCGCCAGGGGCGATGTGCAAGCAAGCCGATCAAGGACCATTTTATTTATTTTTATCGCCATTTTCCAGCCGGCGCTCCAATACGCTGTCGTCCTCGCCGCCCGCATTACATACTCTATGATGAGCCACCCCCGCCGGGTACACCTCAGGTGTTCTTCGGTGGCGTGGCTCTCAATCAGGTAGCGTGCTTGCGGGCGATCAGGGCAACGCGCTGACGGTCCCTGGAACATGCCAGCCTTCCTCCCTGTTACTTTGATCTCTTGCGTGCGTTCACCGTCCACCATGTTATTGAACGTTCCTGCCTACGCTTCTTCGCCGCCCGCAGTACCCACTTATTGACGAAACACACTGGCTGGATAGGCCTAATGTTTTGTCCGGCGGTGTGTCTCTCAATCAAGTTGCGTGCTTGTGGGCGATCTAGACGGCGATTGCAGACGTCTGTTCAAGCCATCCATTTATTATTTCTCATTTTATTCCTGCCTCATACCTTTCAGTTGGGATACATGCCGTCTGTGAATGGATATTAGAGGTCTTATATGTAGATCATTGGAGCGAGGATTGTAACACACGAGGTCTCAGAATTGTCAAAGCGTTGAATGAACCACGCTAAGATAACATGTACGAATGTTTTCCCTATATCTATATCTATTCCTTCAGTAAATTTACGTGGCTCGACCCAAATTCTCAGTGGGTTCGTCATTCCCTTTGTATGCCTGCATCGCGCACGCGCACACCTTCGTCGTGTCTGGTATTCTACACAGGTTGTCGTCCGCCCATCCGTCCCTTCCGCCGCATCATCGTGCTTGTACTTAGATCTTAATCGTATTGGAGTTGCATCCAAGTGGAATGCCGCACGCTCAGGGGTATGTACATATTACAATTCACTAATCACTAATAGAAGCCCTGGTCCATAATTAGCAAAGCGTTATTTCTGCCTAGACACGACAAGGATGGTAATCGTTCTTCCACCCTACACCTTACCGCGCCAGAAAATTCCGGAGTGTACCATCACGCCTGTCCGGCAATATCCCCGTTCTCGAGTGTCCAGCCGTTTCCACCGCCTGGGATATTGTAGCAAGTGTTAGCCACTGTCAGCTCCCAGATGTCGGTGGGGCATGCGGCCGGTGCGATGTTGATTCCAACGTAGAACGGGTAGTAGTACCCCGTGGGAGGGTTGGCGAGACCAAAGGAATAGAATGGGTTGGGAATGGTGAAGAGGCATTGATTGTACCCAGAAGCGCCTTCCGTGGAAATCGCGTAGCAGCCGGAGGCGCAATTTGCGCCGCTGCACAAATACAACGTCCCCTGGAATGTTCCATATTGGCGCCTTTCCAGGCTGGAACCAGCGGGGGATGTAAGGTTATGGATCCCGACGACAGCATCTGCGAAGTTGCCCGAGAACTCGGTCTATTAAAGAACCGTCAGCGACACAAGCAATATACGGTTGACGAATATTCGTACCGATTCGACGATCTTGGAAGTTGAAGCAGGAATAGCGCTGACGGCCGATACTGCGGCAATAAACGCAACGAGGATTTTCTTGAACATTGCGTATAGAATGAGAGGATTATTGAATGATCTGAGTTGATGATTGGGATATTGGTCGTCAGTTACGCCTGCTTTTATAGCACAAATTGACGAGCACATCGGAATGGTGTTCCCCTCCATATGGATATGAAAATGTGATTATCAGCAGGTGATCCAAGGGGCAAGTTATGGCACAACGTCCTGACATCTGCCATGATAGAATTTGCAAAATGAAAGCATGGGCACTCCCGTCAGGACTCAGAGTTATCAGATTCCTTATCAGCAAGAATTTTGTCAACGACCATGTATCTTCTATATTTCAACCAAGACAAATCTATATAATTTGTCGCTTCCTAGGACGCAAGTTGAGAGAGGTATCTCCGCGTCCGTAATTAATCAGTGTACTCTGTAAATTATAGCGAGCACGTTCTGGTAAACAACATATGACTGTCAGGCTCGAAATCGTATCAGAAGAATTCCGACGTTGTTCCGACTCGCAGCTAGGTGTGAAAGGAATCTTCTCGGAAAATGTTCAGACGTATGCCTCACCGCCGTAAGTAACTCAATAAAGCGTGAGCTAACCTGTACACAGACCATTATTATCTTTTTCTATTTATACAAGTCCCTGTACCGTCATACTTTACTTGATGATGACAAGCCGGACATACACCGTATGACTGTCCGCCTCGGAAAAACCATGCAAGATTGACTACTGAATCTACAGGACAAAGGTACCTACTATCTATGCTCCTACGCGAATAAAGTCAGCCAGTTGAAAATACAGGATCCGTAGGCTCTGCTGAATTCCGGTACCGCTGACCCTGTTCACTTCGGCAAATATCAAAATCAAAGGGCTGTTCCCGGCGCTATTAACATCGGTCTGTGCCTTGCGTGTAAAAGGTGTGACACTCCGCTTTCAAGAGGAAATGGAAGAGCTGTCAATATCGCATTCACCTTCAATAGGACCATGCGTTGACCAAATATTCTTTTATTTGCCCCTCCGTCAACTGCCACTCAGAGCTCTGGTTTTGTTCTCGATTTTCACATCAGAATCTCGTCTGTGGTGAATGGTTCACGCATGTTCCCGACCACCAGACCGTATTTTCAGATTTCATGTTCCGTCGGGAAAGTGCGGTGCCTGGTTCCCTCGTTCGTTTCAACGACCAGTCAGGGGATCAACTCCTTCCAAAATTCGGCCCCTTCCAAAACGTGGCCCCCGAGCATCTGTGGCATGATCCTCAAGTAGTGCCATCCATTAGTAGAGATACCTCACCATTTTATCCAAACTCATTCTCGGATTGGTTTTTACACAGGCAAATCTAAACATATCCATGGCTATAAGTACTGATTAAGTAGCGTCATGCCATATGAAGTTGTTGATTGATTTCCAGTCTCGTACCACGTGTGTAAACCTAGGCTGATTCGTTGATTGTCTAGACAAAACGGCTCGGAGCCGACTCAACAACGTAAGTCGGGCCGCTGGTCCCCTCTGTTTGACGAAAATCTGCTGATGAACAACGGCGGATATCAGCGGCGGGGCTTTTGAGAAGAATGCTTCGTGCCCTGGACGTATGCGCTGATTGAGGGACTCGAAAAGGCCCTGGCACGTTGCAATAATAATCAGACTCTCCGGTGAAGGCGGTTTTTCAGTTGCTTAGACCCGACCCACTTGTGGTTTGATTTTCATCTGGCAGAAAGCAAGTGATTTTCGCCCAGCGCTGCGTTTCGGGGAACGCTTGATCCTGTTTACACCACGTACTTGAGAGGAGGCAGTATACATACAAACAGCGCAGCACGGTGGAATGGCCGAAAGACGCAGATGGCTATCATGAATATGCCGCAAGTGATAGATGGCATGCACACCTTGCCTTGACCGAACACAAATTTAATTTTACAGGTCATATGCACCTTGATGCACCCTATTCTTGACGCTCAGTTGATATCAAGCTCCAGACGCGCAGTGGACCTGTCAAGTTTGTTCTTAATTTGGGTATTCGACTACTCGAGACCGGACTGTCTTCCGGCCACTGCACAACCTGCAGACCATTTCGCCAGTGATCAGACATGGAGCTCGAACGACCGGATGAGATGCTCCAGAACGTCCAAAAGCCCCTGTTTTTAAAAAATCATGGCCATGGTCGGGTGTGTATCGGCGAACTGTAGCGGTGAAGAGTGCTGGATAAATTGACCCTTCATCCAAGTCGAAATACGTCGTCGAACGCAAGCGTCGTCCGGCGGCACGCGTCGGGTCGTGCGGTCGACGATGTCGGCGTTGAACGCCATCTGGATCCGGCTCTCCCCGCGACTAGGGAAAATGTAAAGCGGGAGATGGTGTGGCGAAGGTCGACCTTGTCTTTGTGGGCACTGCATTTGTCTATGCCATCGATGAGGAGGACGAACGCTGGCTTGAACGGGGACTCGTGGTGCAGCTTCCGCAGATACTAAACAGATACTCAAAAATCAGAGCCACGAATTGATGCTCCAGTAAACCGGTCAAAAATAAGGGGACCAGAGCGAATCTTTTGGGCGATTATAGGGCCGAGAGTGGGTCTGAGCGCGATGAGCTGGTACGTGGCATGGGTCTGTGTTGGGTCCGTGCGTATGCCTCTTGCGGACGGCGCGCGCCGCGTTGCGCTCCATCCAAATTTGTACAACCAAACATCACGTGTGTGAATCGTGGGATCTTCTCGTCCTGATTTCCGACTTTGACTCTCATTTTTCTTCCTTCCTTCTGTCACTCGACCATCTGTTTGTTCGCATCTGCATTGCTCGTTTATAATCCTGGATCAACGTATAAAACGCGTGTGCAGCGTCTAATGGACTACATCCTACACCGCCGTATCGCCCATCGATGATCATCGATCAATGTCGATGGACCATCATCGACACCCCACACACCCATCCGCGAAGACAGCTGCGACATCGATTATCAGGCGCACTGAAGCGACCGTTCTATACGGTAAATACACAGTCTCTTCCTGCGTTCGAACGCACAGGGAGGCGGGAGCGGCCGGCGTTGTTGATCCTTGGTCTCACCTATCGAGACCGCAGTGCGCATCTGCGTGGCAAGGCCAGCCAATCGACACTGCTTCGCAGGCCACGCGCTCACCCGCATGCACTGCATCTTCCAGATCCGCATTGCTGCCTTGCCTCGCCCTGCCCCATGCGCACAGTTCGGGCGCTCGCTCGCGATGGCGTGTATCGAACCAGTACTACACTCCGCGCCACCGCGCCGGTGTACCCTCGCACCCTGGCCCTCGGCTATCGGCCGGCGCCGGACACCGGCGCGCTTCGCCATATTGTGCGTCCTCCCATTCTCCATTTCTACATCTCACCGAGCGTCTCCCGCTCCGCCGTGCACGCCCGCATCAGCACGCTGCGCGCCCTGGCTCCTGGAAGATTACATCCGGCGTCGCGCCCACGCACGGATGTTGTCTATTAATCATTGAGTCTGGGCGCGCGTCCTGCCGTGGTGTCAATATGCAGCTACCCATGACCCTTTCACCGAGCCGATCAGGCATCCCATCTGCCCCATGTCTCCGTGGCGCCGATATCAGCTCGTCAATTACCTCCCGTCCCACCTCCATTCCCCCTTCCGCAGCACGATGACGGCCGGGGCAAGTTATGTACGCCTTTCCCTTGCAGCGCGCGTAGCCCTCGATGTGCGCTCGCTGCTCTGTTGGAATCTCCTGTCGACTTGCCCCGTGCTACGGCGCCCCCTGCTGCCGCGCATCCGTCTCCACTTCGCTATCCCCCCCACCCAACGCTCGCTGGACGCCTGCTCGCGAGCTAAGGGCAGTATTCCGGATATACTCGCAGGGCGTGCGCCGTGTAGCGAACGCACTGCTGAACCATATTAGAAAATGAGCCCTTATCCAGCGCCGCGCGCCCTGTATGCGCCTTACCCACCTACTCGCCGCATTTCCACCCCCCCCCCCCCCGCTCTGGATGCGCTGCTCTACCAAATACCCGCAACGGCTCGCATCGCGCATACACGCGGGTGTCAGCGCGTTATTCAGCCAGGTGAGCGAGCCTCAACCGTCGTGAATTTTGCTGAAGTCTTGGACTAGATATTGTCACCGCACATATATCAGTGCGGTACTCAGCCAGGTGAGCGCGCCCCCACCGTCGTGATTTTGACAGAAATATCCAAACCGGCGATCAGGTATCCAGTCCGCCGTGGCGTGCACACCACGTCACCCTATCCCATCCACTCCATGCTATACCTCACTGCCACCACCACAGACGAAAGCCTCCGGGGGCATGCCGAAGCGCGTCCACTCCCCCCGCAGCGCGCGAGCCCTCCCACGTGCGCGCTGCGCGGTAATCAATCGGAGAACTTTGCAAATGCCCCCACTACGGCTGCGCTCTGCCACATACACACACGCATTATGCGCTGAACGCGCGTCATTGGCGCACCAGTCTCCTCGACGCAGATCAAGGCGGCTGGGGCAACGCACGCGCGTCTACTTCCCGCGCAGCGTCGGTGTGCGAGCTCCCCCACGTGCGTGCTGCGTGGGTCTCGGAAAGGTCTGTGCGCTGCCCAACTCTCGCTGCGCTCTGCGGCGTAATCGCGTCCCGCATACTATACTATATTCGGGGCGCGCTGAGCGGGTTTAAAACCCACCGCCGTATCGCAAAGCGGCTGGGGAAAGGCACGCGCGTCTACTTCCCGCGCAGCTGCGGCGCGCGAGTCTGCCGCGTGCGTGCTGCGTGGGTCACACAAAATCGCCGGAACTTTCCCCAGCCACTGGTGCGTCTGCGTCTGATTTTTGCTGCTGCTCGCCATCTCCCTCGCTCGACTCACGAATGCGCGGTGGATACCTCCCTAGCCTAGCTCGACGCACGTACGGACGCGCATAAAATTAGGGCATGTTAAGCTGGGAAGTCTCGCAGGGCGTGTCGCGTCAGCGTACGCAATGCGTGGCCATATCCTGCATGAGATGCCGGTGCGCCGTCTGAGTTGGAGCCTGGAGGAGCTCCGGTACCGCGCGTGTCGCGTTTTATTGTTTATATGGATATTCGTTGGGCGTCGACCTGATGCAGGCTCACGACGCTTACTTATTCGGTACGCTTATACTTAATTTTTCTAGATCTGTTTTGAAGCAGTTTCGAGCATAATGCATTTGATAAGTCAGATAATTTGACGGTTGACTATCATCAATACGTATCATATTGAGTCTGTACAGGAGACTAGCTCAGCACTGGGAATTTTCCAAATTTATAAAGAAACACGTGGATGTCACGTGCGATCTTCTCATCCCAAAGTTCCGAGTCCATTTTTGACCAATTTTGACCACCTCTCGTTCTTCTCTCCTCAATCTGCCGACCATCTGTTTGTTCTCACCGCCGAAATCGCTCGTGCATAAGGATTGAACAACGTGAACAACGTGGATAAAACGTCCATTGATCTTCATCCCACCGTAGTGTCCATCCATGGCCATATCATCTATCATGCATCATCGATCATGCACCCATCCGCGAAGACATCGGCGACATCGATTATCATCAGGCGGACCGCCGCGACCGTGCTCTACGGTAAGTACACAGGCTCTTCCGCGTGTGTGAGCGTAAATTGTTGATCCTTGGTCTCACCATCCCCAGCCGCCGCCATGCTCCCATCCACATCGCATTACGTCTCGGCGTGGCGAGGCCAGACGACGCTGCTTCGCAGGACATGCGCTCGCCTGCATGCACTGCGTCTCCCAGCCCCGTACTGTTGGCCTCGCCTCGTCCGCGTCATGCCCCATGCGCACAGTGCGGGCGCCCGCTCGCGATGGCGTGTGCCGATCCACTTCCGCTCCACTGTAACGGCGGTGCGCCATCCCGCTCGGCCCCGCGCACCTCTCCCGCTCCGGCGCGATTTCTCGCATCAGCTCGCTGCGCGCGCGGCTCCTGGAAGATTACATCCGGCGTCGCGCATACGCACGGATGTTATCGGATATCTCTATACAAGCTGGGCGCGCGTCCTGCCGTGGTGTCGATATGCAGCTGCCCATGACCCTTTCACTAAGCGGCCACCTCCCATATCTCCGCATCGCCGATATCCACACACGAACTACCCCCGTCCCACCTCCACTCCTCCATTCCGCAAGACGATGACGGCCGGAGCAAGTTATGTACCCCTTTCCATCGCAGCGCGCGTAGCCCTCGCCGCGCGCGCGCTGCTCTGTTGGAATGACCCGTCGACTTTCCCCGTGCCCCGGTGCCCCTGCTGCCGCGTATCCGTCCGCTCCCACTGCGCTACCCACCTCCGGACGCCCGCCGCGAAATAAGGGTAGTCTTCTGAATATGCTCGCAGTGCGTGCGCTGGACGGCGCACGCACGCGCGTTACTTAGCTAGGTGGGCGCGTCCCCACCGTCGTGATTTTGGCTGAAATATCCAAACCGCCGATCAGGGATCCAGTCCGCCGTGGCGCGCGCATCGCGCCTCCCCATTCCATTCACTCAATGCTATACCCAATCTCCACCCCCACAGACCAAAGCCTCCGGGGGCATGGCGAAGCGCGTCTACTTCCCCCGCAGCGCGCGAGCCCTCCCGCGTGCGCGCTGCGTGGGTATGGCACGATTTTGACAAGCCCCCATTACGGCTGCGTTCTGCCACATACACACATGCATTATGCGCTGAACGCGCGTCCATATTCCTTCCACATCTCTCTACACCGCAGTGCAAAGACGCTGGGGCAATGCACGCGCATCTATCTACTTCCCGCGCAGCGTCGGTGTGCGAGCTCCCCGCGTGCGCGCTGCGTGGGTCTCGGAAAGGTCTGTGCGCTGCCCAATCTTGCTGCGCTCTGCAGCGTAATCGCATCCCGTATACTATACTATCTGCGGTACGCGCTGAGCGGGTTTACAAAGCTGCAAGAGATACCCTTCTAGTGCCGCGTTCTGTCTATACACATCCTCTATTTTTTTGACCAGTGCGCCGCACGGATATCAGGAGCTCCAGCACAGCGCCTGTCACGTTTTATTGTTTTTCTGGATGTTCGTTAGGCGTCGACCTGACGTAGGCTCACGACGCTTATTCGGTACGCTTCTACTTAATTTTTCTAGATCTATTTTGAAGCAGTTTCGAGCAGAATGCATTTGCTAAGTCAAATAATTTGACGGTCGCTCAGCACTCCAAATTTATCAACAAACACGTGAAGGCCACGTGCGATCTTCGCGTCCTGACGTTTCGAATCCGTTTTCGACCACCTCTCTTACTTTTCTCTCACTCGACCATCTGATTGTTCTCATCGGAATACTCGTTCGTAACTCTGGGACAACGTATAACTCGCGGATGAAGCTCCCATTGGGCTATATCCCACACCGCAGTACTTGTCGCACACCCATCATCCATCATCGACCCATCCGCGAAGACATCGGCGACATCGATTACCAAGCGAACCGCAATGATGGATTACTACGGCAGGTACACACGGGAGCCATCGCGCGTCCGAGCGCACATGCTGGCGGGAGCGTGCGATGTTGTTGATCCCTGGGCTCACCTTCCCCCAGCCGCCCACCGAGACCGCACTGCGTCTCGGCGTGGCAAGGCCTGACGATGCTGCTTCGCAGGCCACGCGCTTACCTGCGTGCACTGCGTCTCCCAGATCCGTACTGTTGGCCTTGCCTCGCCCTGCCCCATGCGCACAGTGCGGGCGCTCGCTCGCGATATGTACCGCCCCACCTCCCTCCCCAGAATACTCCACTCCGCCGCGCGGTTGTGCTCTCACGCACCACCGGACACGTCTTCACGATTATCCGTCGTGACGCGCTTCGCCACATATCTCGTGCGTCCTCTAACTCTCTATTTCTACCTCCCAGCGGTCCATGAGTATGGAATCAGATATCGCACATATCTATGCACCGAAGAGACCACATCCTGATTATCCTTATATCCCGGCCAACAGCCCCATGACACAATTACGCATCCCATACAGGAAGATTTCTTGAAAGGCACGCGGTAAAGAACAGAAGAAACTAATCGCGAATTGAACAAGATACGCACTGAAATGCCATTTCTGAGATCCTTCCAACTGTTAGGGGTGATCGTAGAGGACTTCTTTTTATGTAAGCGTTCTCCTGGTCAGATCGGCGGGCGTCAAGTCCATTTACAGGGCACTCAAAGAGCGTAATCACTTTCCCTGAAGTTCTTCAAGGACAGGAAATTTTTTTGAAAGGCTTGCCATCACCACGAGATGATACATGAAAGTATTATGTAAGGTCTAGCCAGTGAGTGAATCAGACTCGGCACCGGACATATTCTGAATCTCTGACTCGGCCCCTCTGCGCTATCATGGGACGAGCAGCTATTCCGAGTCATCAGCACTTTAACTACCCCGCAGCCCTGGGGCGCAGCCTCGAACGCGGAAAAGAATCGTGCCACACCATTTTCACGGGAAAATTGCGTACTGAAGTGACTCACAACGTCGAGTCAATGGGAAGGAGTGGACCGATGCGTCGAATCGCAGTCTGCGTGGAGGAGGATCATCAATCTTCGGCGTCTAAACGTGGGACACCTTCCCACAGGTGCACCGCTTCGCTCTGTCTATATAAGCATGGTGCTGGAACACCGTTCTCTACGTCTTACCCCTACCAGGAAGGACACATTTCGCCGCAGCGAACTTTCTCACCTCGCTAAGATTACACTCAACATGCCCCCGCGAGCAGCCCCAAACCGCGACGGCCCTCGAAGGGCAAGAGGAGGTACAACTCCTCTTGCGTCCGAGGACCGCCGCGGTGGTGCCGCTCGAGGGAGCCAGTTAGGTGCAGACGCTCCTAGCACGGCTTGTAAGTACTATATTTCCTGCGTAGGTTGTTGGCAAATGTATTGAATGTTCGGATTGATATTGTATCTGCGTCGTTGGTTCCCATTTAAGCCCAAACTTTAGTACCAACGATTGGCGTTAGGCGTCCGGGCTTTGGAACCGCCGGACGCCCCCTACTGCTCGAAGTCAACTCTTTCGAGCTTAAAGCGCAGGACAACAGCATATTCCACTACGATGGTATGTGGCTCACTACTGACCAGCGAGATTGAGCGTTCCAGGAGCTCATTGCCCTACCTTAGTTAGTAAGTCCCGTTACTCGAGCCTTTGCCATTGAGCTTCTATGTTGATGATTTTCATTCAACTCAGCGATAACCCCCGACACTCTTTCCGGGAAACGAAAATTTGTTTTATTCCAGCACCTTCAGAATGAGAACCCGGGCATTTTTACCCCCAAACTTGTATACGATGGCCAGAAGATGGCTTATAGTATTCAAGCGCTTAACTTGGGGGGGCAAAACGCCGGCCAAGTGAGAGAATATATGTTTAAGAGTCTTGTAACTTATCCTCATCATCTCAAAGTTCAATGTCGCATTTCCACGAACCGGTGGCGGAAACGCTGCAGGACGCGAGCCTCAAGTGTTCAGCATCACCCTTGCACAAGTTGCTACCATCAACACTGAGTAAGTGAAAAAAAAATTGAATCTTGTAAAGATGCCTGAGCTTATCATCTTCTAGGATCCTTCGCCGATTTGTGGATGGGAAGCAAGCTTGGGACGAAAACATCTCCAACGCACTTATGGTGAACTGATCTCTTGAAAAATAACATAACACCCAAATTCATTATGCTGTTGCTTGATAGGCGTACAACATCGCCATTCGTACGGAACCTAACTTGCAGAATCCGTACCGGGGCCGTTCATTCTACATCCACTCGGATCGGCAGAGCATTGGAGGCGGGTTGGAAGTATGGAGGGGTATATTCCAATCTGTGCGTCCAGTCATCGGGCGACTAGTCGTCAACATCGACCTGTCCGCGACCATCGTGTATCGCGAAGGCCCCTTGGTCCGCCTGATCAACGAGTTCTATGAGAAATCCCCAGATTTACCGCCTTTGTACATGGTCCCCGTCCACAGGAAATTCCCGCCTCAATACGCGAGGGTCCGCCTCCTACGGTTCCTCAGGCACCTGCGCGTCAGCGTTCGTAGCACCGGGGAGGGAAGACCTCGCGCAATCAACGGCCTCACCACCAACGGTGCCGACAACGAGTTCTTCGATACGCGTGAAGGCACGAGGATGTCTGTCGCGGATTATTTCAAGCACACCCTTGAGCTGCCATTGAAGTATCCTTCCGCCGTCTGTGTTGTGGTGCGTTCTATTCCCAATTCTGGGGTAATATTTTTTGTCTGATTGATGAAATATTTGTACAGCTCGGACAAGACGCAAAGGTGCCTCTCGAGATGTGCACTGTTCTTCGTGGCCAATTTTCGAACGCCGATTTGGGCCCGAACCAAGTCGCGCAGGTTCTCAGGTTTTCCACAAAGAAGCCGGTCGAGCGTATGGATGCCATAAAGAAGGGTATTCAGGTAGTTCCTCATGCGGGTCCTGAAGCTTCTGTTTACTGACGTTTTCCCTGCTGTAGACATTACAATTTGGACAGTCGAACTATATTTCCCAGTTCGGTTTGACCATCACCGAACAACCTATGACAGTGGAAGCGCGCGTCATCGACCCGCCGAGCATCAGTTACAACAATACTGGTCCCCAAAGGCTTCTTGTAAGTAGGATATCGTACCACTCTGATTACTTACTGGATTTCTAAGTATACATGTGCAGGTGCCTAAGAAGGGGTCATGGAACATGTGAGTATTCCGATGATACTTTCTTGAGCGTCAAGGTTACCGCTTACTAACAATATTGTGTTTTCAAGGCTTGACAAGAAATTCAAGGTCCCCGTCACAATACAGACGTGGGGGATTGCTATATATGAGTCCCGCATGAGGTTCACTGAATCCGTCTTGCAAGAAATGATTACAGCGTTTCAAATAGCTTGTGCGAGAGTCGGTAAGCACACATTTTCGGATTTTTTGATTCTCAATGTTGCATTTTTCTCAAAAAGAAGTAATTGTTTCAGGGATCAGCATCGTGAACTTGGAGCCTGTCACATGTTATATTACTAACCCTCAGGGTGTTATCGCAACAGTAACTACTCTTTTAGATTGGCTATGACATGAAACTAATTATATTTCTATCAACACTAAAGCAATTGAAACAACTTGGAGTAGATTGCATAGAGAAATACAAGACCGCCCCTCACCTGTTTCTTGTCGTTCTACCTGAGGGATCTAATGAGATATACACGGCAGTGAAACAGTACGTACATGCTAGCCTGGGGTACATATCTAGATCTAGATCTAATTTCTGGTCCATCCTTTATAGCTACGGTGATGTGACTGTAGGTTAACAGTATCGGACTGTATGCCTCATATTGAAGCGTCTTGCATGTTTTAGAAGGGCGTTGCCACACAATGCCTTATTGCAAGAAAATGCACGGAAGCAAAGGATCAGTACTGGGCGAACATTATGCTGAAGTATTTAGTCCCTGACGTCGTCTTCAAGCAAAAACATTTACCTGAATTTAGGGTCAACGTCAAGCTCGGCGGAATCAATTCGATTCTCGAATCTGGAATCATGGATGATATAACCGATCCCGCCAACCCGGCAATTGTAATCGGTGAGCTCGACGTTGTTGCTATGCTATAAGCACTGTGAGGCTTAAACAGTAGATATCTAGGCGCCGATGTCATACATCCTCCCCCGCATTCTCAAGGACGTCCTTCTTTTACGGCCGTGGTGGGAAGCGTAGATTCGAATGCAGCGAAATATGTTTCTACCTCTCATGTTCAGGTCGGCAGGCGGGAAATGATCGTAGATCTGAAGGAGATGGTGAAGGTACGGTTTCCTTTTCAAATATTGTATTATACGACTCATATAATACTGTATTCTATGGTTAGAATGTCCTTGAGAAATACAAGGACTATCGTTTGAATACGGAAAAGAAGGCTCCAGGGCATTTGAATCCAAAGAGACTATTTTTCTTTCGAGGTTCTTCACTTTGATCAGATCTATATTGCTTATCTGATTTAAAACCTACGTAGATGGAGTATCGGAGGGCGAATTTGATCAGGTTCTGAAACAAGGTCAGCGTCCATGCACTCCTTGTTTGTCGCTATATTGATTGATGTTTTAGAGCTGCCATTGATCCGAAGTAAGCTAGCAATTGCAGCAGTGTCACCGCGGTGTCGATTTTCTGCTAACACTATCTTCCGAATAGACGCCTGCGAGGAACTCGACATGAATCCCAAAATCACTCTCATTGTGGTGGGAAAACGGCATCACAACCAGTAAGTTCCTGTAATCATACTGTCGTCGAATCATTTCAGAGGGAAATCGTCGTAGGATGTTTCCCTTGGACAACAGGGAAAACAAGAATGCTCCAGCTGGGACTGTGATCGACACAGACATCACACATCCCTTGGAGTTCGACTTCATCTTACAAAGCCACGAGGGAATTTTGGGCACCAGCCGACCAGCCCACTATTCGGTGCGTTTCGTAGCTTACTTGATTACAAATATGCATTGTATTAATATTCCCTCTTTCTACAGGTTTTGCTTGATGTACGCCATTAGTCCAGCACTGCAATTTGATTGTGCTAATATATTCATGATTCGCATTGCAGGAGATAGGTTTTACGTGAGGACTTCGAAAGGTCCCTTGAAAACCATTGAATTATATGTTAATCATTTTATTTCAGTGCTGACGCCATGCAGGCGCTTTCATATGCGCTTTGCCACCTTTACGCTCCTGCTTGCCGTTCGGTCTCGATTCCGGCGCCTGTATACTGTGCGTCATTTTCAGTGTCTTACTATTTTGATTTAGCATCGGAGCGCACTTCTGATGACATTGCTACAGATGCAGATGTTGTATGTGCGAGGGCCAAGAATCGCTTCGGACCCGGCGAACAGCTCGGAATGTCCGACACGGGTACCCAAGCATCTGGAGACGCAGCTCCAGATCTCGAAGCATACAAGCGTGCCTACAAGCCGATCAACAGTGTTCAAGAGGATCAGATGTATTTTGCTGTGAGCCCTTTTTTTGTTCTTCCGTCACTTTGGTCAAATTGGCGATTAATATTTGCTCCCGTTTTGCCAGTGAACACAATGGGGCACTTAGTGGCTGATGCGGAATTGATACACGGTTTCTGCAAAAGCGACGGCCCACATTCATCGAAAGATCAGAAAGCAATTATTTTTTCTAACGCGGTGCTGGCTATGACGGTGTTGGCCACTCAGTTGTACTTAATATGGATCCCGGGCGCCAGAGGGAGTGAATTCGACGGTCGATCTAGCGCCGGGCTAAGGATACTCATGTGTAATCCAGAATCATTGAATTGGAATTGATTGTACATTTCGTGGTACAGTAATTTTTTGGAAAGGTTATATATTATATATGAATCGTACAAAGTATGAAAGCAAATTTTGAGGCCTTACGGTTTGCACAGCCCTTGGCTATGCTGCCTATTCTTAACGGGAATCGCGAGTGTAATATTCGCATGCCGCGCTGTGCCGTCAGGCACCAATTCGCACTACGTAAACAGGCAGTCGGGTAAAGCATTCAAGCCTAAGTTTTTGTCTGTACCACAGTTCGAGATAGCAAAAGTTTGTTGGAGTTTCTTAAAAGCTTGAGAATTGATGGCACACCGAGAAAATAGACAAGCTCGATAGATCTGTACCCGTTGGACCTCTATGCGCTCAAGTAGAGTTGGCAAGAATTATACGAGAGGATATTTTATTCCGCTGATCCAATTTCGTCAGTGGGCGCATACAAGGCGCATACGCTCTGGGCTCTTTCCTCGACTTCCTACGAACTGAGTACTGAGGCTCTGTCCAGGCTCTCCAAGGGCTGGAGCTGGAAATACATTGTCGTGAACATGTTCAAGTTCATGCAAACAGGCATCCTTTTTCAATCTAATACCTTCACAGAAACGGCCCATCAAACACTTAGGATATTTGACTGCTGACAACTTGGAGGCGCAGTCCTGGATGTTAATCGACTGGGACGTCGTGAATCGAAAGTTCGAAAGAACGCCGGCCACAAGCCGTGAGAGTTATAGGAAGCGCATATAGCCGATGTAGATTTGAAATACTACCGTAGAGTTCCTGCCAACCTTACTCAAGGCTCATTTTCGAAGCAGACTTCGAGCAGATGCAATGGTTCAAGATGGACTCTGGACGGTTGGCGCGCGGTCGGCGCGCCGGCTCGCCCTGGGAAATATCCAAAATTATAAACGAAACATCGTGCGAACTCCTCGTCCCGACCCCTCTTTCTTCTTCTCTCCTCAGTCTCTCACTCGATCATAGTTTTGCTCTCATCGAATCACTCGTGAATAAGGCTGTAACAACGTGAAAACGCGCATGCAATGTCCATTAGTCTTCATCCCAATGGCCCATCGACGTCATCCACCCCTCCCATCCGCGAAGATTCAAGACATCGGCGACGTCGATTATCAGACGCAACACAACGACAGCACTCTACGACCGGTACACACGGGCTCTCCCGCGCGTCCCAGCGCACATACTGGCGGGAGCGTGCGGCGTTTTCGATCCTGAGGCTCACCTACCCAGCCGCCATCATGCGCCCATCCACACCGCACTGCGTCTTGGCGTGGCAAGGCCACTCGACGCTGCTTCGCAGGCCACGCGCTCACACGTGTGTACTGCGTACCCCAGATTCGAATGGATGGCCTTGCCTCACCTTGCACCATGCGCGCAGTGCGCGGTCTGCGCTGGCGATGACGTGTGTCGCACCACCTCCCTCCCAGCAACTCCGCCGCGCCGGTGCCGGCCTGCCCCGGACACGATCAGCTCGCGGCGACGTGCTTCGCATTCTGGTGTGTCTCTCCCATTCTCCGATTATATTCCCGCTCCGGCGGGCTCTCCCACATCGGCAGGCTGCGCGCCCTGGGGCCTCGAAGATTACATCCATCGTTACGCACACGCCCGGATGTTGTCCTTAATAACTTGGACCGGGGCGCGCGTCCTACCGTTGTACTGCAGCAGACTGCAGCTGGCCAGGACCCTTTTTCCGGGCGGATCAGGTCTCCCATCTTCCCCTTCACCCACCTCTCTCTTCTCACTAGGTCCCACTCCATCCCCCTCTGTCCGCAGGACGATGACGGCTGGGGAAAGCCGTGATGCACGCATTTCCTTCGCAGCGCGCGTAGCCACCCGAGGCGCGCCTGCTGCGTCACGAAGTCTCTACAGCGACTTACCCCATCCGCCAGTGCGTCCGCGCCGGCCTGCACTCCGCTATCCACCACGCCGGACGCCCGTGCACGAGATAAGGGCGCAATCTTCTGGATATGCTCGCAGGGCGCGCCCGTCCAGCGCACGCCCTGCATAAATCTCTCCGGAAATCCGTCCTTATCTAGCACCCCGCGCCTTGTATGCGCCTTGTCTTCCTGTTCGCCGCATGTCCAGGCCCCGCTCCGGCACACCGGCGTCCCGCATACACGCGTATATGCCAGCGCGCTGCTCAGCTAGGTGAGCGCGCCCTACCGCAGTGATTTTTGCTGAAGTCTTGGACCAGATACTCGCGCCGTACATACACGCGTCGATCTCAGCGCGGTACTTGTCCAGGTGAACGGACCCTCTGACGCGATCTTCGCTGACGTCTTGCATATATTCTGAAAGCGCCGATCAGGTTCAATCTTCGCATGGTACGCTCAGCTTGCCGCCCCATCTGATCCAACCTCGTGATATACCCCACCTACCCCAACGCCACCACCGCAGGCCATAGAAGTCCGGGGCATGGCGAAGCGCGTCTACATCCCCCACGGCACGCGAGCCCCCCCGCGTGCGTGCTGCGTGGGTCCGATAGAATATATCGTCATAGCCCCACTCCGGCTGCGCTATACCGCATACACGCGTGCATTATGCGCTGCGTATGATATCAAGTTTTGTTGTTGTTCCTTGCCCCATCCGCGTGCTCCTGCGCCTCCGTCCGCCTCCGTTCTGCTATATCGAGCATTGCTCATTTAGAAGCCGGCCACCGGTCTACCGTTATGCTATCCACCGCACCGGACGCCCGGGCGCGAAATCAGGGCACGGTCTGCTGGATATTTCGTGCCGAAAAAGAAAATATGTGCCCTTGTCTAGCGCCGCGCGTCCTATGTGCACCTTGTCCTCGTGCTCTCCGCATCTCCATGCCCGCGCTCCGGGTGCGCTGTGCTACCGCACACCGGCGTCGCCGCGTCGCGTATACACGCGCCTATATCAGGTGAGTGCGCCCCGACCGGGCCGGGACCTGCCCGATGCACGCGGCCTGTATCATGGAAAGAAAGAAAAAAGATCGCAGAGGCTGTAGGCTCAGTAGGTGGCCGGAAAGCATATAAACTATAATATAAGCGTCCAGATCTGTAGATCTGTCGCCACAGATTGGCCAAACATTGTGCCGAAAGCGCCTCCAAGTGCTTATTGATGGCGGTAAAGCAACAAGGACACTGGCGCTGCATCTTATCAGACTGGCCACGGTAGCTTGGTGGATCGTAACGCGTATTTTTCCCCACGTATCTTCGTGTCCTGGCCGTGGTGGGTTTCTGGCTGGTCGTGGCCCACTGTATGGATCTTTTTGTTTTCGGATACATAGTGGTAAATCCAGATAAACGTCCGACGCAGACGGCGTGCACAAACATCTAAGCGCATGATTTGGAAAAATGTTTCCTTTCTTCCATGACAATTGAGTGGCGTTGCGAAGCGCCAGAAAATTCTCTACATCCCGAGCGCGGCAGAGGCATTCCTTACAATGACTATCCGTTAGCATTATAGGTGGCCAAAGCAAGGTGGCCCGTCACCAACGCACACAATAGCGGCCACCGAACCATTTTGCTTATTCTCTCCATACTATTACACATACCAAAAATTAGTTCAAAGTCCGATATTCCAGGTGGAATTTCGTATATAAGGCGCACAGTTTTCCGTCTTGTTTCTCCAGTCCCCATTCTCATCCCACTCCGACATCGGCCCTCTCAGATGGACTGAAGGCACCTTTCCTCTCTTCTCGCAGTTGTTTGGTGCGCTTTCGCCATCGCTCCCGGCGCCCTCAGTGCACACCAAGATGATACGCACAAGTCGCATGCGCCTCTGGTGTCATGCGGACGTGGGTCTCTCAATCAGGTAGCGTGCTTTGCGCGCCAGGGGCGATGTGCAGAAAGCCGATCAGGGAGCATTTCATACTTTATTTTTGTTGCTTTGTCCAGCCAGCGGCGAATACGCCGTTGTCCTCGCCGCCCGCATTACATACTCTATGATGAGCCACATTCGCTGCGTACACCCCAGGTGTTCTCCGGTGGTGTGGCTCTCAATCAGGTAGCGTGCTTGCGGGCGATCTGTGCGACGTGCTGACGGTCGCTGGAGCGTGCAAGGTCTCCTCGCTTTAACTCTGGTCTCTCTCTTATAATCAGCTTCCACCATACCATTGAGCAATCTTGCCCACGCCTCTTCGCCGCCCGCTGTACACACTTATTGACGAACCACACTGGCTGGACAGGCCTGGTGCGCTGGTCGGCAGTGTGTCTCTCAATCAAGTTGCGTGCTTGTGGGCGATCTGGACGGTGGTTGCAGATGTCTGTTGAAGCCATTAATTCCATCATTTATCATTCGACTTCTTCCTCATACCTTTCAAGTAGAGTACATGCCATTTATATGCATATATTAGCGACGTTATATGCAGATCATTGGAGCAAATATTGTAACAGATCAGGGAGAATTGTCACAGCGCTGAAGATTAGAGCTGCGAACGCCATGTTGTTGGTGACTATTCAACAACGCATTGATATTTCTCCATTACGGCTCCTCTATACCACATACACGCATGTATTATATGCTGAGCTCGCGCCTCAAATTACCCTATATCCCTGCTCACCGCAGCGCAAAGAGGCTGGGACAAGGCACGCGTTTGCTCCTCGCGCAGCTGCGGCACGCATGCCCAACTTCAGGGCGTTCATGAATTCTACAGCTGTTGGGTCCTGTGCGTCTGCTTTCCATCGCTACTCGCTATCTCCCTCGCTTGACGCACGAATGCATCGACGCGCGCGAAATGAGGGCTGCGCCTGCGAGGGATTTCCGTCGACCGGTGTGCTGTCGGCCGCTGGCGCACGTCGCTTCTTCTATACGCCTCTATATTCATCGCGTTTTTAAGGTAGATTTCAAGGAGAGGAATGCTTTCGGCCAAGGCAGAGGATTGGACGGCTCGGCGCGCGTCGCGCGTCGCGCTTGTCCACAAACACGTGAAGGCACGTGCGATCTTTGTTTCCCGACGTTGCCGAATGCGGTTTTTACCACGTCTCTTTCTTCTCTCTTACCTCTCTCACTCGACCATTTGTTTGTTCTCGGCGTTATTAGTTTTTAGTACTGGAACAACGCGTAACACGCTTATAAAATCCATCGCACTGGATCCCACCCCACCCTATCGCCCTTTGATGATTGATCGACCATTACGCACCTCAAGCCGTGAAGACATCGGCGACATCGATTACCAGGCGCACCGCAGCGCCCACGCACTATGTAAGGCTCTCCAACGGATACGAACGCACATCCTGATGACAAGTAGGCACCAATGTCCCCTCGATGGCCTTGCCTTAGAAGCCTCATCAAAACCGCTGTACGCATTTGCCCGTGGCAAGGCCAGTTGAAATGCGTAACGATTTGCTGGCCTGGGGCCATGCGCTCAGTCGTGTGCACTGCGTCACGTGCGATGCAAGAACTTGGCATTTCCCTCATCCATACACGTACGTCTTCATGGCCATTTCACAGCGCCGCGCTTCAAGCTCGTCCTGTGCGTCATCTTACTCTCGCATTCTACGCCCCGCTCCGCCGCGCCCTGACGCATCAGCTCACCTCGCAGCTTCTAGCATGCAAGATTACATCCGGTGTCGCGCATACACACGGATGTTATCAACGATGTCGTGAAATTGGGCGCGCGCCCTGCCGTTGCGTCAATATGCAGCTACCCATGGCCCTTTCTCACCTTCCCGTGGCTTTGCATCGCCGATATCCGCACTCGAGCTACCCCCGTCCCGCCTCTACTCCTCCTCTCCGCAGCACGAAGACGCCCGGGGCGAGCGATGACGCGCCTTTCCCTCGCAGCGCGTGCAGCCACTCGAGGCGCGCCCGCTGCGTACACCGAAAGCAGAGTTGACTTGCCCCATCTGCCGTGTTGCTGCGCCTCCGCCTCCATCCGCCAATCGGATCCATCTGTCGCGTGGGCTCCTGCCGATCCGCACTCCACCCACCTATTCCTTCCCACTCCACCTTTCCTCTGTCCGCAGGACACTGAAGGCCGGGGCAGGCCGTGATGCACGCATTTTCTTCGCAGCGTGCGTAGTCATTCGAGGCGCGCGCTCTGCGTCCAGTGTTTGTTCATGAACTTGCCCCATCCCCTGGTCCTCCTACTGTTGCGCCTCCGTCCGCTCCGTCCGCCTCCACTCCGCTATTCATCACGCCGGACGCCTGCGCGCGAGACAAGGGCAGTCTTTTGGATATGCTCGCAAGGCGTGCCCATCCAGCGCACGCCCTGCGTAAACCTCTCCTGCGCCTTGTCCTCCTGTTCGCCACATGTCCAAGCCCAGCTCCGGGTGCGCCGTGCTACCGCACACAGACGTCCCGCATACACGCATACATATCAGCGCGCTGTTCAGACAGGTGAGCGCCCCCCCACCGTCGTGATTTTAGCTGAAGTCTTGGACCAGGTACTCGCGCCGCACATACACCCGTCGATATTAGCGCATTACTTAATAGCCAGGTGAGCGTGCGCCGACCGTCGTGAGCTTCGCTAAAGTCTTGCATATATTCTGAAAGCGCCGATCAGGTTCATTCTTCGCATGGTACGCTCAGCCTGCCGCCACATCTGATCTAACCTCGTGATATACCCCACGCACCCTAATGCCACCACCGCAGGCCATATAAGTCCGGGGCATGGCGAAGCGCCTCTACTTCCCCAACAGCGCGCGACCCCTCCCGCGTGCGCGCTGCGTGGGTAATCGGATAATCTTTGTAAGGCCCCCATTCAGGCTGCGCTATATCGCCCCCATACACACATTTATTATATTCAGAACGTGCTGATCAGGGCTCTAATCCACCCACATCCCTGTTCGCCGCAGCACAAAGCGGCTGGGGCAAGGCATCACGCGTCTACTTCCCACGCAGCGCGCGTAGCGCTCGAGGTGCGCGCGCTGCGTACGACATCATGTCTTGTTGTGTCGCCTTTCCCCATCCCCCCGTGCTCCTCCGCCTCCGTCCGCCTCCGCTCTACTATCCACCGCACCGGACGCCCAGGCGCGAAATCAGGGCACGGTCTTCTGGATATTTTCGCAGGGCGTGCGCCTTCCGGCGCACGCCCTGCGTTTCGAAAAAGAAAACATGTACCCTTGTTCAGCGCCGCGCGTCCTGTGTGCACCTTGTCCTCGTACTCGCCGTATTTCCATACTTCGCTCCGGGTGCGCTGCATCCTCACACCGGCGGCGCGTATACACGCGTAGGCGAGTACGCCCACCGGGCCGGCACCTGCCGCTTAGGCCGGGCGATGGAAAGGAAGAGATATCACTCGTAGGCTCAGCAGGGGGCCGGAAAGCAACAATGTGGCTGGATATAATGCAAGCGTCCAGATTCGCAGGTTTGCGGCCACAGATCGGCCTGACATTGTCGCCGGAAGCGGCTCCAAGTGCTTATTGATCGCAGTAAAGCAGCGAGTGGCACACTGGTACTGCATCTTATACTGGCCACGGTAGCTTGGTGGATCGTAACGCGTAATGGCCCATACGTATCTTCGCGTGCTGGCCACGGTGGATTGCTGGGAAGTCGTGGCCCACTGTAGCTGTAGAGATCTTTCTTTTTTCGGATACATAGTTGTAAATCCAGATAAACGTCCGCAGACGGCGTGGACGAACTTCTATTTGCATGATTCGAGAAAACGTTTCCATCTGAAGATCGAGTATTATTGGGAAGAGCCAGAAAATTATCTACGCCACAAGCATAGCATAAGCATTCTCTAAAATGACTATCCGTTAGAATTATAGGTGGCCAACACAAGATGGCCCATCACCAACGCCACCACGCACACAATAGCGGCCACCGAAACATTTTGCTTATTCTCTCCATACTATTCCACATACCGATACTTAGTTCAAAGTCCGATATTGCAAGTCGAATTTTGTATATAAGGCGCACAGTTTTCCGTCTTGTTTCTCCAGTCCCCGTTCCCATCCCATTTCTACATCACTCCTCTCACTTTCCTCTCTTCTCGCGGTTGTTCGGTGCGCTTCTGCCATCGCCCCCGCCGCCCTCAGTGCACACAAAGATGATACGCACAAGTCGCATGCGCCTCTGGTGTCATGCGGACGTGGGTCTCTCAATCAGGTAGCGTGCTTTGGGCGCCAGGGGCGATGTGCAGAAAGCCGATCAGGGAGCATTTCATACTTTATTTTTGTTGCTTTGTCCAGCCAGCGGCGAATACGCCGTCGTCCTCGCCGCCCGCATTACATACTCATGATGAGCCACATCGTCTGCGTACACCTTAGGTGTTCTTCGGTGGTGTGGCTCTCAATCAGGTAGCGTGCTTGCGGGCGATCTGGGCGACGCGCTGACGTTCGCTGGAGCGTGCAAGCTCTCCTCGCTTTAGCTCTGGTCTCTCTCTTACATTAAGCTTCCACCTTACCATCGAGCAATCTTGCCCGCGCGTCTTCGCCGCCCGCAGTACACACTTATTGACGAGCCACACTAGCTGGACAGACCTAAGGTACTGCTCGGCGGTGTGTCTCTCAATCAAGTTGCGTGCTTGTGGGCGATCTGGACGGCGGTTGCAGACGCCTGTTCGAACCATTTATTCCATTACTTCTCCTTCCATTCCTTTCTCATACTTCTCAAGTATTAGAATACATGTCATGTCTGAATGTGTATATTAGCGGAGTTATATGCAGATAATTGGAGCGAACATTGTGACACACTAGGGCTGAGAAAACTCCAAAGCATTCAATGAAACAGGCGGCGATAATAATTGCGACTGCGTTGCCCATATTCATGTATTCAGTGATTCTATGAGGCTCGGATGAAGCTAGAAGGAGTATCTACACACCCTTTTTATTAGGCCGGCATAACGTGGATTTGAACACCACCCCGGGCCAACTTTTCCTTGACTATTCTTCCCTTTAGCCGCCTTCTCCGGTCAGGCTGGTGCCGTTACACCGCGCCGCCGTCGCAGAAGTCCTACAGGAGCCACAGGGCGCAGTAGTGCGTCGACAGGAGCAGGGCGTGGCTCACCAGGCCTTTCACGACGGCCATGAAGCCGATTTGAAGGGCGATACAGATGCCGCTGCGGCCCGCCGCGCTCCAGCCTTTGCCCTGGGAAATTTTCTAATTTGACAATGAAACATCCATCACGTGCGATCTCCTCGTCCCGACCTTCCGAATCCGTTTTTGACCACGTCTCGTTTTTCTCTCCTCAGTCTCTCACTCGACCATCTGTTTGTTCTCATCGGAATCGCTCATGCATAAGGCGGTAACAGCGTATCGAACGCGCATGCAACCTCCATTGATCTTCATGCCACCCCGCCATATCGTTCATCGCAGGACCATCATCCACCCACCTATCCGCGAAGACATCGTCGACATCGATTGTCAGGCGCACAGCAGTACCAAAGCGCTAGGGAATTCTCTCCCGCGGATACGAGCGCACATCCTGGCTATTGCGTACACATTGAGTGTGTATCAAAATGTCCCATCGATGGCCTTGCCTTAGAAGCCTCATCAAGACCGCTCTACGCATTTGCCTGTAGCAAGGCCAGTTGAACTGCGTCACGATTCGCAGGCAATGCGCACAGTCGTATATACTGCGTAACTTGCGATGCAAGAACCTGGCCTTTCCCTTACATACGCGCACGTCTTCACGGTCATTTCACGGCGACGCACTTCAAGCTCGTCTCTCACATTCTACTCCACCTCCCCACGCCCTCACGCATCATGCATCATGCATCAGCTCGCACTGCGCCTTGGGGCCGGGAAGAATACATCCGGCGTCGCGCATATAGATATTATTGAACTACAAGTCCACCGGCCGCGTGGTCTGCCGTTGGGGCAATATGCAGCTACATCGACGATGTCCGTACTCCCACCTCTTCCGTGCTACCTCTCCTTCCCTTCTCTCCTCAACACGATGACGTCCGGGAAATCCGTGGCGCATTCCTTCCACTCGCAGCGCGCGTAGCCTTCGACGCGCGCTCGCTGCGCATATGCCCGGATTTGCCCCATGCGCCGGTTAAACTGCTGCTACGCCTCCCTCCGCCTCCACTCCGCTATCCATCACGCCGGACGCCTGCGCGCGAGATAAGGGCAGGCTTCTTGATGTGCTCGCAGGGCGTGCCCGTCCAGCGCACGCCCTGCGTGAACCTTTCTTGAAACCGGTCCTTATCTAGCGCACCGCGTCTTGTATGCGCCTTGTCCTCCTGTTCGCCGCATGGCCAAACCCCGCTTTGGGTGCGCAGTGCTACCGCACACCGGCGTCCCGCATACACGCGTCGCTGCTCAGCCAGGTGAACGCGCCTCAACCGTAGTGATCTTAGCTGAAGTCTTGGACTAGGTACTCGCGCCGCATATACACACGTCGATATCAGCGCGGTACTTATCCAGGTGAGCGCGCCCCTGCCGTCGTCATTTTGACTGAAATATCCCATATATTTACAAAGCGCCGTTCAGGGATCCAGTCCGCCTTGGCTACGCGCATCGCGCCGCCCCAACCTCGTGACATACCCCGCGCATACTCCCCACCACAGTCCAGAGAAGTACGGGGCATGGCAGCGCGTTCTACTTCCGCCGACGCGTGCAACTGGTACCCCTCCCGCTTGCGTGCTGCGTCAGCGTCATAGAATACGTCCAGGCCCCCACTGCGACTGCGACTGCGCTCTACGCATACGCGCGTGCATGATTCTCTGAATGCGCGCCTCTAATCCGCCCACATCCCTCCTCACCGCAGCGCAAAGCGGCTGGGAAAATGCAAGCGCGTCTACTTCCCGCGCCGCGGCGGCTCGTGAGCTCCCCGCGTGCGTGCTGCGTGGGCAAAGGGCATTTGTAGCATTCCCAGCCCCTGGTACGTCTGCGTCTTGACGCACGAATGCATGGACGCGCGCGAAATGAGGGTATGTCCGGCGGGGAACTCTCGCAGGGCGCACGCTCCCGTGTGCACTGCGTGGGTACTTTCCCTGGCTTCGGATGCTCCCTCATACAGCGCCGCGCGTGCGGTGCGCGTATACCCTCTCCACTCATTGCCCTGACACGCATCACGCTCTCATCACACTCCGGTCGCGCATACACGCGCATATATCAGAAAGCTGCTCGCGCTCCGCCGCCATGCAGATGACTACATCCAAGGCGCTCAGCCCCCATAGCGCGTATGGCGCAGGTCATTGCCGTCTCGCGCCTCTATTTGGCCCCAGCCGCTGGCGTTCCTCCCTTCCGCGTGCGCTGCTGTCTACCGCACTCAACGCACTTCTGTGTGCCCGCGCGTGAAGAATAAGGGTCTGTACGGCGGGATGCATCCGCAGGGCGTGCGCCTTCCTCCTCGCGCCCTGCGTAGTGCCACTTTCTCGTGCGCGCCCTTTTCTATCGTCGTGTATACTTTCCTTACTCATTGCGTTTCCGCCACGCTACGCGCCTTCATACCTGTTAGAGTGCATTCGACGTCACGCGCGCCTGTTCTCCAGTACCCTTGGGGTGAGCGCGTAACGCGCTGTCGCCCCGATGGTCCCGTTGGGTCGATGTGTACTCTACCGTGTTCTCTGCGCTCACTGGCCAGATCTCGAAGGCGCACAGTGGCTACGCGCAACTATCTGGCAACGTCTTTACGAACGAAATCCACTATAAAAGGGTGCAATCACTATATTTCAAGCTCTGTATGTATCTGAGCTCAGTGCTTCTACAAATGCGAGTCGTCTTCAAATACAGCCAACTTGGAATCCAAACGACTCGGTGCCTGGAGCCTTGATGCACGAGTTCCCGCCTGGGCAACCAACTGGCACCGTCCATTCATTATGATCGCATTGACCGTGCGCCTAAACGGTACCGGGAGCAAGAACTCAATAACGTTGTACACGAAAATATGTTCTTCACCCACCCATGTATGGATCATGGCATTGTCCAAATTGGTAATTCGGATACTGTTCACGCCGCTTTGGGTGATACAGCCGTTGGACGAGAATGTACCGCTGTCCTCGGCCAGCAGGTCCTCGCAATTGGAGTCGGAGAATAACTGGATGCTGTATGAGCTTGCATTCACGCCGAAGACGGCGAAAAGCAGAGAGAGCGAGAGAAGGATGTAGTTTTTCATAGTTTGACTAGAGCGCGGGTGGATAGTGCTGCTGTGAGGTATCAGTATGATCACTGCCCTTTTATACCGGCAGGCTTACCAGGTTTCTCGTGGTTTTTTCATTTTACTTGACTTTCCAGCTTACTGTGCTCACATGGCGGATCCCTGCTTCCACGCTGGATCCCATGGAACAGTCGCGAGAGGCATAGAAACAGTATTAGTAATGCAGGAAAGCCTTCCAGAGGTGAACCGATGGTAGCGGTGGCATCGGCCTGGACCTGAGCAATCAGGCTTCTCGTTCTCGGCACTGTAGACATTTTAATATTCAGTCTGTGCTCACATGGTGGATCGACGCTTCGACGCCGGTGCCCACGGAATCGTCGGGATAGTCACAGACTATCAGTGATATGATATCTACCTCAGAGTATTTCGGAGGGGTTGTTGGTTTCGGGACGACCCCCGGTCTCTCACAGTGTACTTCCTGATGTGCTCTCGATGACGTAGAGAAAAAGTCTAAGGATTCACTTCGTGATGTAGAAACGATAGATGGAAAATTGTAACGAAGTTAATGATTCAAACGATGAGGCCTACCTAGGGCGTCTAATTATCCCCCAGATCCCGTGAAAATGTGACGCGTAGTGCGCCATGTCCCCAAGGCCATTATTTCTGGTACGAGACGCTAAATACCAGAAGCCCACGCGAGACGGAGTGAGGTGATCCGAGGCCGTTGGTGAAATGCCGGAACAGTTCATGTACCAGAAATATGTGTTTCGAATTCTTTTTGCTACGTAAGAATCTAACCACCGATGAGTACGCGAGCTCCACTTTCTCTCGGCCGTGTCCGCGGCCAGTGGTGTCCTCGAGCCATGGTGAGACTGATTAAGCACAAGGTTTGCCTATTTTTGCTATTTGATGGGTGATGAGTCGCTTCGATATCTCCATACAGGCATTGGCGGGGGTCAAACTTGGGGTACAGGGCCAGGACATCATCTACCAACAAACATACATGTTGTACCAACCATAGGTTTAGCGTCGACCAGCGCTTATGTTATCTGTTCTGGACTCTACAGGTCTCGCCGTATTCTGGGAGAGCTCCAATGTACAAATTGAACGTTAGTACTAGCACGCATTGTGCTAAATATAGACATTTGCGTTATTGACGCATCATTCTGTACTCTCGAAAAGAACGGAGCGCACCATGCAGGGCGCACCCATGACTGACTCTTACCACCACGCGTCGCGACGTGAAGCTTTTCTTTAATTTTTTTTCTCGGCAGTGCATAGCATGCCGCTGTAGCCCAAGGTATAAAGGCAGGCTTTCTCGACGAAAGAAAGGCAAGCGCTTCGCCCCACAAGCCCTACTCAAGTCATACAATGCAGCTCACTACCTTCGCCGCCCTCTTTGTCACCGCCTTCTCCGCCCTTAAAGGTGCCACCGCAGGAGGATTCAGTGCGACGTGCAGTAACATCTTCCTCCCAAGCAACAACTTCCTGCAAGCGACCTGCGGCGACGGCCACGGCGGCGAAACCACCAGCGAACTGAACCTCAACGCATGCATCGGCATTGCCGCTACGGAACTTGTCTGCAAGGCCAAGTACGCTGAAGCTCACAGTTTTTGTCAGGCTACCTGATCTCACCACATTTACTCTAGCGGAGACTACGCCGCCCTCGGATGCTCGGGATGCGAGATCGTGACCGGCGAGTTCATGGAGTGTGGCTGCCCAGGCGGTGCCCTAATTGCTGACCTTGGTAGGCGCTCCACTCATCATACCTGTCAAAGATCTGAGATTTATACAGACGACTGTGTTACGAACACCGGTGGAATTCTTACCTGCTAAACGTAACTTTCTTGGAGCATGCGGCGTAATAGTAACTTGTAGACAGAAATACTCCAGATCTGTTTTACCTTTGCGTCATTCTATCTCTCCGTACAGGGTACACTCGCCAGCTCAAATTTAATCGACTGTACCTAACGCGATAATGCGCTGATGTAAACAAATTGTGAACAAATGAAGTGTCAAAGGCGCGCGTCGCCAGTCGCGCCTTCCCAATCGCGGTCACATGACGCTAACGGAACTCACTATCTCCGCGATCAGCAGCGCAGTCAGCTGTAGATCTTGGGACAAGATTAGATAACAAAAGGAGCTGGCGGAAGCGAACCCGCGCGGTCCAATGCGTCAGTCAAAAATCCTGCTCTACCGGGTTTCGTTCATGTGGTCATCCCCTTGGTGTAAAGGAATCTTAGCGTCCACCATCTCGCAGTATATAGTATGATATATGTCGAATATTCCGGCTGTTCGATGTTATTTTGCAGATCCTCCTTACCACGACCGCTCTTGAGCTGTGGGCCCCCTGGGCACCGCCTGAGTGTCGGTTGTCTCTGAGAAAGACAACTGCTCACGTCCTCCCTCCTTTTTCCGCCCACTTATGTGACAGTCTGCCACAAGTCTGCCACCGTGTGCATGGGTCTAATAAAGAACTTTGCGACTTTAAGGCTACCGCATACCCTAATAGATTAAGCGCTCGGTGGGTGCTTCGGAGTCAATGGGCTCCATGTGGGTGCCAAACTGGCGGTTAAAGGAATTGCTTTTAATCTCAAGGGCGAATTATATATTTGGCAACGACGGTTCGACCGCGTGGTAACAGGTGCTTAAATTTAATAACCATACTGCTGAACGGTATACCATCGCGAACTCTGGATCACAAGGAGACTATTTTTTAAATCCTCCGTTATGAAATGACCATTTGTTGGTTGACTACATATGCACATATTTTGTACAGCACGCTAGGGCGTGCATTAATTTACATGTTGCTGGGTACCCGCTATATAACCGGGGAAGGGAGAATTATTAGTTGGTCGTGGCATATGTAAAGGTGGTGTTTGCAAGCCCAACAGTCTGACTTCCCGTGTCGAAGACAGCGTAGAAGCGCTCGAGAAAGGCGAGACCGAGGATGAAGTCAAAGCCTTCTCCGCTGGGTGTCCCGAGATTACCAACGATGAGATAGACGTTTCCTGAAGTTCCACCAATGACACTGTTTAGCGCCAGCGGCCATATCTGCGCATTCGCAGTAAGCTCGAAAGTGCTCTATAATTTTGAGAATTTAGTATATTTTATGCTCAAAAGTCAAGGAATACGTACTCCGCTTGGCGTGCGGAAGAATAAACTCTTGACGTTCGAAAACTGGGTCTTAGTAATGAGGAGTAGTCCAGTGGTTTTGTCAAGAACGGCCCCCGTTGCTGTTGTATATGCAGCATATGCATCGCTAGCGATGAGGACAAGAGTTGTTCCTGAGATAAATTTGGCTTTTAGAATAGGCTGGGTTGGACTAGTTTGTGGTACAAACCAGTATCTACAATTCCAGCAGTTGACGAAAGGATGGTGGTCCCGCCATATGAAATGGATTGATCAATTCCCCAGTACTGGGAGGCAGGAGACGTTGTGGTTATGGGACTGATGATTATCCTCGTTAATAAATATGCGTTAACGGCCTGTAAAGTTAAGTGTATACTCACAGTAGGCTTAAATTTCCAATATACTTGCTACTATTAGCTCCTCCTAAAGGGCATATCGATCAGCAGCATGTCAACGCGGAGTGCATATGAATTTTTACCCCAGGTAATTTCGCCGTTCATCTCATCATCTATCGTTATGGGCTCGAAGGAAACTGCAATAGAGTGTTCACTGATAGTACCAGTTCCGAAAAGGTTATCGGTGACGGTTGGAACGAGGTTGTTTGGGTAGGAGTTGAGCGACTGTAGTGTAAGATCCACTGGTCCGATACTGTTTAAAGTCTGCCGTTAAGACATGAATAAATATAAGGCAGATAGATACACCATACCCGAGTATACCGTCAAAGCCTGAAAAGCCTACTGAAGCTGAAGCGACCCCTATCGATTGGTTCTGGACAACAAGTGCCGATGCGACCGATACTTGATCAATATATTCCATTCCTTAAAGACGATAAGCACGAAAATTTGCAGCACGACAACTCAAATCATCTTACCATAGAACGCTCCAGATCCGTATGGGACATACTAATTACGAGTTAATTGGAAATACCGGGAAAGAATACTGGGGACCCACCACATGCGTATCGGTCTCAAAGCTTGTGGATGTCTGTACGTAGCCTTTGCCTGCGCCTACCCAGGTGTTGGAGCTGATCATTTTATATACATCAGCGATTACACTTTTAAATTGTAGATTATTACCTCCCAGTGTCGACAATGAGATTATCTGTATACATACAACAGTAAGACCATCGTGTGCCAACAAGGCCTTGCAAAATCACATACAACTCGTAGGTGGAGAACCGATGTTGACAGATGCAACATATGCGATACCTTGGTTTTCAACTTCTTCTGCCCCGATAATCGGATCACCTCGTACATGGAGGCCTGTCGCCCTAGCGGTACCTCTCACTTTGAGATGCTTTGCCCGAGTTTGATCATGTCGTGCAAGGTTGTGTACGTTTGTCAGATTTAGGCGTCGGGAGATGGGTAACGTATGTGATGACAGGATAGTTGGAACCGGGGTAGCAGTAACAGAAAGCGCAAGAATAAAAGTTACGAGGAATGTAGCGGGGGACATGATTGACGTAGCTGGCGAAAACGTCTGTGAGTCCGTAGAGTCTCCTTCTCCCTTTCTTTATATCTTAGCCCCCAAGATATTTTACACGGATCATGAAGGTCATGGTTGAGGTTCCTGAGCGCCGGGGGGTACAATTTGAGTCATCATCCAAGTGACCATGGTTCTTCGGAAAGGGAGAAGTTCTGTAGGGAACAGCTATATTTATTTTTGGCGTCCACAAATGCCACGGCTCTTGATTGACGCGTGACGGCCGGTGTTCTGTAATAGAGAGGAAAAATAGGAACCTCACAGATTCAAAGAACCCCTGTTTATGGTCATGGGCATTTCGGACGTTGTTTGACTATAGACAGATACTGAAATAAGTAGCACGTTCAAGGAAGCCAATGAACTCTGTATATTCAAGCCAAATGATTGAAAGAAATATAGAGTTATACCACAAGCAGTTCGTGATGGGATAAACGAGATCATGTTAAGGCTCAAAGTAGCAGGCGTTCAGTGGCAAACGAAAAGGACTACAAATTGGGTTATCATCCGCTTCGTTATTTTTATCCTGGGAAAAGTATTTGACAGCGTGTTCCTGAGGAATTCCAACCCTGATATGGGGAATGAGAAGCTTCTGCTTTGTCGAAACGTGGCTTTTCAGCATGTGCAGTGACCGTCATAAAATCGTCTACACTCGTCAAAAACATTCGTATGTCCATAGAACAGTGGCTCTGTGACATTAGAGCATTACAAACATGCCCTTCTCAAGTCAAGTGACTACTGACTAACACCCCGCTTACCGAGCGACTACGCCAACCCCGTGAGCGAGAGCTCGGACGGACTTACGCCCGAGGCCGTGCCAGAAAGGGCCCAATATCATTTTCAAATGTCGTTGTGCGTTTTTCTACCAACGTCAAGTAATTGTGTGACAATTCCTGCCGTCTCTGCCCCAGAGTGGCGCTGAATGTTCCTGGCAAACCTCTGAGGACAAGTGGATTTTGGTCACGAGTACTCGGCGCTTGTATGTCGAGCGTCTAGTACTATCTATTTTATGAGATGCACATGCAGTGCACAATAATAAATTCTGTACCTACGCCTCTTCTTTGAAAACTGATAGGCACGACTGCGGTATCCTTCACATCTCATTCTCACATTTCATTCTGATCGGAAAGCCTTGAAATGGTCCGACTCGGCCGCGAGTGCGTGAGCTTAGTATGTATGCCTACTACTTACTTAGTACTACGGTCACTGTATTCTACAGCGTCACCGTGAGACCAAATTTGTTTTCTATAAACCGCAGGCAGCCGCAGTCCCGTGGATTCATTGCCGCCAAAGTGTTCTTCAAACTTACTACGCATTGAAAGATGTTCCACATGAGCGGGGTGCTGCATGGTGCCGCTCGCGCGCGTGAATGCCAGAGAGTACTCGCATATCTCAATATATCCCAGCACGAGTCCACCGCGGCGGCGGTGTGTTAACTCCGTCATTCAGAGTATGGAGTAATTACTATTACACACCATGTAGTACACTTCCCCGTGTGGACAGGCACCATCGGGAGGCAGGCTCGCGCGTACATGTATGCACAAGCCACAACTTACCCCACAATGCTCGAAATGGAGATTTTCTGACCTGGCCTGAATTCAATCATGTTGAGACGGCCGTCAAATTCCCATCCTTACCAGCGTTTTGAGTAGTAAAAATTGGTTGCAGGTATTTCCCAACAAAGTGACAGGCAGCGGTGCACCGTGATGCCGTTATTTGTGGAACTGGAGGTTTAACGTTTAATCTCCAGGTACCCAGCATATTCCGCGTCGGGCTCATCAACCGTTGGCCGACCCCCTCAAAATTGTTTACCTGCAACCCATTCAGGTATATTTTTCAATGGAGAAAAATTTCGTGTACCTAAGTCAGGTCTTTTTCTTATTGCTGTTGTTGTTAGTAAGCATTTTATCCCAGAGCCTGAGCATGGTCAACGTAGGCCGACGCGAGTCGCAAATAGGACGCGCCTGGAAGTTTATATCGTGCCCGAAACACATCGCGACAACCGCAAGAATCAGTCATGTACGCAAGCACAGTAAATCTGGATTACTACTGCTAGTGATTTATTCACGAGACTTCTTTTCTAGTCAGCTTCAACTCAACTTCAACTACTATATCACTTGAAATACGCTCGTGGCGCGCCTGCTCCAGAACGAGCGATGTTAGCTAAGCTGATGGCGTCCCTCGCGCAACCGGGACTAGCCGATCGCGCCGTCCAGCTGGGTGGCAGGTTGGTGGCAGGTAAAAGGGCGAAGTTCTTCCCTTTTGCCTCACTTCACTTTCCAACTAAATCTACGTGATTCATTACGGTACCCCACGGATACGTCTAGCATACGTACTCGAGATGATGCTGGCCATTCATGTTAAACCTCATCGTCAATTATAAGTAGTAAACGATTATATTGTAAATACGGTGGCACATAATCTCCAGTTAACTCTGACACGGAAGTTGCAGGAAGATACAAGGAAACGGCAGGTTTCAGAGGCCTTCGGGGTCATGAAGAAGTCGACTTTCGCTGCCGATGTTCCTGAAGAATATTGAGCAGCTGATACTATCAAGAAGAGGAAGCGGTATACTGGAATATGTTCCCATTCGTAGTCGACATGGACAAACGCCCTCTCGACATGTGGCAGAGCTTCGAGCTTGTTCTGCAGTAATTCACTGACGTCGTGCGAAACATGGAGAGGTGTATCTGCATCCATCACGATATCCACCTCCACGAAGTAATTCTATAGGATACTGATCAATGGAAAATTTTGGTGATTAATCGGTTCATTCATACCGGTCCGCTCTACGAAACCCGCGTTAGCTTGTGTTGCACGATGAGCAGGGTAATGTTTACGACTAACATGGTATGCCCGAACTGTGTCCACCTTGTCTATGACGTCGGAAAAGGTCGCCACTTTGTAGATTATGAGCTGCAAGAAATCATGAGACGCAGATTTCCCCGCCAGTAGGGCGAATTCCTTATAGATCGTGCGACCCCAGGAAGCGATGACTCCTAAAGATATCTGTCCGGCGAGTTTGTAAGCTTGCTTAACAGCATATGAAGTACATGTAAAACCCTCACCATGACCGCACCAGTGGGATCGAGCCCTGAAAAACAGTATGGATTATAGTTGCATCGATATGATTGTAAAGTGACACGTACACCAAGTCAGTTTACTCCCGAGAATTGACATGACGATACCTTCAGGAAAGTGATCGCGTCAGAAACAATTAAAGATGGATAATATCATGTAGACAAACCAAATCCATTTATCCAGAGATCGTTTCTGTGATCTTGCCAAAGAACCCTGACCTGGCTCGATTTGTTTCGGATGGAATAGCAGTAGATAAAAAGAAGAAGCTTGACACCTGAGGGAAAATGTATCAGACCACAGGGGGGGAAATGGAGCGCAAAAAAATTAGTCTTACCAAGAGCAATGCCGACAGCGACGATGGACGGAAGATGGAAAGGCGCAAGTGCGTCGCCTTTTTTAGTTAACAAAGTACGCGCCGCCTCAACGACAATTACAAGGTTGACCGAGCCCATCCTTGATGATGGTGCCTCAACGACATGCTATGGAGCGTAGATTCGGCCACTTACAGAGACCCTAATAAATAAAGGGATTAAACTATAGGTATGGTAATGCGATTCGGTGGAGGTACGAACCATATACAATATTTCCTATAGTTTCCAGACGTGCGCCACCTACTGGCCATCGCTCGCCATCTAACCTCTCGGCCTGTCGATGAATAAAGAATAGCCAGATGTTGCTCCCCACGTCAAAGACGGAATCAATTCCGGTTGCCAGAAGAGATAACGAAACAGACGACACTGCAGCGTATACTGTAGGATTCATTTAGCTAGCAGAACATCGGAGAATATTGACAGCTTGCTTACTTTGCAAGATAGCCAGAGCACAATTACACAATAGGCTGGCATATATAGCGATCTTGACCTGTACACACGCTGTTAGGGTTACTCGTAATGCGCGTGCGAAGGAATAGAAATAATACAAACAGGCAATCTGGCGGCCTCTTCCTCAGCTTTTGCATCCTCCGAGTGCTCCTCAATGGGTTTGAGAAATGCGGAGATGAGCTAGGTATAGAAATTAGTACGACGGCTCATGCATACGGATTCAGAGAGCAGAAAGACAAACATCGTTCTGGCGTGATTGGTATTTACCAATTGCCTTGCCCTTCCTGCGCTTGCGTAAACCAACAAGCTCTGTGTCAGAGATAAGGCCATCACGGATCCCAAAGGGATCATTAGCATTGATGGAAGGTGTAGCGGTAGCAGTCCTTCCAACGTCAATATGGACATCCGCTTGGCTATTAAGCTCTGTGGTGGTGGGAGGCTGATTTGACGGTGATAAATCGGACAAAAAAACAGAATAATGCAGAAGCTTACTAGTACGTGACCGAGTTCTGGGTCCACTCCAAGGTCTGCCATCTATATCTGCGAAGGCTACGAGAAATTGAGTATGCATTACAAGGAAATGGCGGGCGACCCGAAACAGTGGATGGCATGGCTGCCGGAGCTGATGAAGGCAGCCACTACCGCTCCCTTGGAACTTCCAGCGGATTGGGTGCTGGACCCACTTGGTATAACCACTCACCAATTATACGAGCTGGTAAGGGTTACGGAACAGTAGACGATGGGGTGCGTTAGTTGGGCGAGTAAGGAAGAACGCCGTGCTCAGGGCCTGTGGACCCCCATAATATTTCAATCTCCGTTTCAAATTGACATGTGTGACGGGTATCTGGTGCGCACGCCACGCAGCAGCACTGAAAGGACAAAATTAGGAGAGAAGAGCACAGGAGACAAATATAATCGGCGTACGGAATGGACCTTTCAAAGTCTGATGGAATGCAAATATCTCTAGCTGGTCTCTTCGGCAAACGAATAGCATTATCGGCACCGGCCGCGGCAGTGTCTGGCAGCAAGGCTATGAGAGTCTACGAGCGATTAGAAGGCAAAGAGCCAAGAAATAAGGCACAGCTGGACACAGCGGGCTAACGCATTGCAATAGGATTCTTGGGCTGTGTGTGCAGAAACACAGTCCGTCTTCGTAGTATCTGTCGAAATAGTATTGATTTCCAGTGATAACGGAGGATGTCGTGATATTGATCCAAGATCATATTGACCAACAGCGCGCAATTCATCATCAGGATTCCAGCTAGCCGCTAGATAGAAGGAACATGCTAGAAAACGAAAAAAAAACGACCACCCCAGCAATAGCGTGAGCTCAGTGATTGGACAAGTCATCACGAAGCGCCGTGGTGGGTTAACGAGGGGTTTACGGAGAAACGCGCAGAGGGGATTGGTTATCTCTCCCTGAAATGGACTGGACACTCATAATACCATTTGTAGTGCTCATTGGGCCTTGTGGAGGGGTAATTTGACGACCTTACACAACTCAACGCCTACGCCAGCGAAGTCCATGGTATTTCATCCTACAATGAGCTACTCACCCCACTCTAATACAGCACCTTGCTCAGCCGCTGCACTTGGTTCAACAAAATGTCGCCTTGTTTTACGACGGTCTCGTACTGCGCATTCTTGAGCGACGGCCGCGTTGTCTCGACGATGCCATGCACCTTGTCGATCGATGCGTGCAGCCGGCCCGTCGCGATGAACCGTGAGAGCTCACTATGTGGGTGGTCAGCAAACGTAAATTAGCAGAGAGGGGGCAGGGGGACAACATGCGAGAGGGCGATTGGAAAAGGCGCACCTGTCAATGAATTCGGTGGTGACGCCGAACGCAGCGGATAGGCTTTGCAAGGTGAGACTGCGGTAACTCTCGAGCAGCTGGGCGTACGCGAGGATGCGCATTTCGCGTACGTAGAAGCGCGCATGGGGGGCGAGGATGCGTGAGGGGATGAGGTGGGTTTGTTCGAGGGTGGCTACGGCGTGAGCAAGACGTCAGTATATTGACGTATATGCGAAAACGAAGGGCAGGGGGAGAGATCGGGTAATTTACGATTGCGAGTGAGGGAATAGGTGATACTTACAGAGGGCCACAAAGAATTTGTCGTAGTGACATTCGTACAGGTTTTTCACCAGGTCACCTAGCACGGGGATATCGGGTAAAACTTGGTTAACCTCAGGCGCTCCAATTAGCTACATGATCTCAGTTAATTCATGTTCACAGTTTCGAGTGTTAGAGCACCTACGCGTTTCTTCAAATCCACCCGCTTCAGGCTCAGTGCATTGGCAATGACGGTGAGCGAGACGAAGTCATTGTATCGGAGAAGTTCAGTGGCAGTAAATGTTGATAATGCTTCGAGCAGGAGGTTCCCACCACGAGAGAACTGGCGGATAGAAACGAGATGAAGGCCGTTGTACACTTTCAGGCGATTTCGGCGGTCCCAGTCGCCACCTTCGTCAATTAGCCTGGTGTTCATTAAACCACTGGTGTATATTGAACATAGTATTGGGACTCACTTTTCTGCTTTGGCCATATTTGAAGTGACCACATCTGTGTCACTGAAAAAGAAGCCGATCCGCACGATGGTGAGCACGATGTCGATACGCGATCCCAGGCCAGGCGTCTTCTCCAGCGCCAGCTTCTGCGCCTCCAGTGCCCGCTCCTACGCGCATCGCTCAATAACGCGGCTTGAAAATGACTCTGCGCAACATACCTTGTCACCGATCCTCGTCAAGTAGTTCGCGCGTGCCTTGAGCGCATCCGAGATCTCTGATTCTCCCTCCGTCTTCTCCGCCTCCGCTAGCCGTTCGTCGAGACGCTTCAGTTCGTCTTCGTTGGCCTTCTCCAATTTATCGAGGAGGATTTTGTCGACGGATATCGATGATCCAGAGGCGGCGAGGCTCCTGTAGTATGGGGCCATCTCTGCAATTCCTTAGCGCATGTGGTGCACGGACGAACAAGCGGCGTACCATCGGCCTCAATTGAGGCTACCAATTCCGTGTGGGCATCCTTGTGCAGGGTCTTGAGAGCGGGATTCGCGAGAACGAATACATTCTGGGCTACAGAGAGATTTGGGTAGGGATATACGACTTCGTCGGCCATGGTAGTGAGAGGTTAAAGACCCTGCGCCCAAAATGGAAGGGCGACGCGTCAGCTTCAGCTTTCCCACGACGTCGACGCGTGTCCCTCGTCGCCCGCTCCTCTCCTTCATATCATCATCATGGCTACATCCTCCAAGATCTCTGTCGCCGACCTCCTCAAGCAGGCAGAAGCTGCCTCCAAATCAAGACCGCAGGAAGCTGAGAACATCTACAAGCAAATACTAGCTAACTCGAGTGGTATTATATCTTCGTTGGAACCGAGATCAGCACTGACGGTAAATTCGTAGTATCTTCCGCGACACCGAGGGACGAAGACCATGCTCAGGATCTGCGGGATCAGGAGGTGGCTCTGTTGAAGCTCGGCGAGCTATACCGTGACACCAAGTGAGCACATCGCGTCCTACGATGTCGGCAACCTTAACCCGATTGCGGCAGAAATGCTCAGGGTCTCGCCGAAGTCATCACACATTCGAGGGCATTCATGTCCTCCACTGCGAAAGCCAAAACAGCCAAACTCAGTATGTGTAACTTATATCTGCAGAATACTCATCTGATCTGTATTCCTAGTCCGTACTCTCCTTGACTATTTCAACTCGATCCCCGGAAGCCAAAATGTCCAGATGAAGACTCTTACCGACAACATTACCTGGGCGAAGAGCGAAAAGCGCATCTTCCTGAAGCACAGTCTGGAAACCCGCCTTGTTGGACTGTAAGCATTCCTTATATGTCAATTATCCGGATGCGTCTTTTGGGCCGCTTTCCTTGATGACATTCCCCATTTGCACTCCCGGAGCCAACTGACGAGCATCGCCCGGCAGGCAACTAGAGACCCAGCAATACAAGCCCGCCCTCTCTCTCATCGACACCCTTTTGACCGAGCTAAAGCGTCTGGATGACAAGATGATCCTCACCGAAGTGCACCTCCTGGAGAGTCGCGTATATCGTGGCATAGGAAACTTGGCTAAGTCCAAGGTACCTATCTCCATGATTCCTTTCTTGATATGGGAACTGACTTTCTTCCCCAGGCTGCCCTCACGTCATCACGGACAGCTGCCAACTCGATATACTGTCCCCCGTCGCTGCAAGCTGCCCTTGATCTGCAGTCTGGCGTCCTACACGCCGAAGACAAGGACTACAAGACCGCCTACTCCTACTTTTTCGAGGCCTTTGAGAACTTGTCTGCTCAGGGCGAAGAGGGCGCGCTCGGCGCGCTCAAGTACATGCTCTTGTGCAAAGTCATGCTAAACCTGGTCAATTGCACCTCATACGACTTCACCCTTTGTAAACTGCTGACGATGGTTGTTATGTAGCCTGAGGACGTTAACTCGCTTTTGACGATCAAACTCGCGCTCAAGTACGCGAGCATGCGTGACGTGGAGTCTATGCGTGCCATAGCTCGTGCGCATCAGAACCGGAATCTCGCGGATTTCGAGAAGGCACTACGAGATTACAAGGAAGGTGTGTCGCCTTACATATAGTTGACCCGAGTCATTTCTGATACGCTTTTTGGTGCAGAGCTCTCGTCGGACTCTACGATCCGCTCGCATCTCGCTGCTCTGTATGATACCCTACTCGAACAGAATCTGCTCCGTATCGTCGAGCCGTACGAGGTAGTCGAAATCGAGCACGTTGCGGAGACCGTTGGGCAAGAGCGGCAGGCGGTGGAGGCGAAGTAAGTGCAAACCTATGTTTGTAATCTGTTCCGGGGAAAAGCATTCAACATCCTTCACGGATGCCTTGGTCGCCTCTACAACCACCCCATTTTCTCGTCGTTGCGTGTTCTATGTTTGCTGATTCATTTCCTCGTCTTTGCCCGATTGCAGACTCTCGCAAATGATCCTCGACAAGGTGTTCTACGGTGTCCTGGATCAGGGCCGCGGATGTCTGCTGGTCTACGAACAGCCAGAGGCTGATGTGCGTCCCTTCCTCAGTGCTCCGGGCATCTATGATCTTATACTGATGTCGATTCACCGCTACCAGAACACATATGGCGCAGCTATCGAAACGCTGGCGCAGGTAGGCAAGGTCGTGGAGTCGCTATATGCCAAGGTCGGTCGTCTTTCCAGTTTCCTGGCATTCGGCTGCTGATTTACATTTTGATTTGCGCAGACGGTGCGGATCGCGTAGGTTGGCGGTGCCATGCTCGATATCGGTGTACTTGTACTTGCCTGAATACATTCCATTTTCTCTGTCGCTTCGACGATGAGCGCGAAGCGGTTAGAAATCTACCGTCCAGGCGCAATAAGGTCCAACGAATACGTATTGAAGACCGCCCAAGAGCGGCGCGACATTTTTTTATCAGATGCGGGCGAGGTTGTCTATCGATGAGTGTTATTCAGTTTATCAGGGCCATACCGAATTTCGGGGTTCGAAGGTTTTAGGCATACACCCACACTGCCTGCCCCCTCCACTGCATCCGTCTGCCTCTGCGTGCTGGCGGCGTAGTCCGTTCATTGGGGTATCCTTCGGATCCTCAGGACTTGCCCACTGTTTCTTCTGTTGTGCAACCAAACATGAGCTTTGCTCTGGCGGCGGTGGTCTTGCACTGATCAGTTTCACCCACCCACCTCGTTTCCTCTTCCTCCTCAATTCAGACACGGGTAGGCTCCGAGGCCCACGTGGACCGCTTGATTGTCTCCTCTGCGGCCTACAAGCTTGTTTACGTCCTCTAATCAATCTTTGCTCCGCAACCGCTACCTATTCACACATTTCAACATCGAGGGGTCCCGCCTCGTGTATAACGCTCTTGACTGGCGCTATCCAATCGACTCTGTTCCTCCCCGGTCCTCCATAATAAAGTAGGTGGCGATACATGATCAAGATCATGCTAATTCAGACACATTACTCTAATTAACAGATGCCCTCTCTATCTAAAGGGATACTACAAATAATCTTCTCTCCGGATTGGGTTCCCACCGCCTAAAGCAATATTACGCTTGACCTAAGCCACGAGGTGATACAACATCGTGAAGAACCTCCAACGTGGTACGCCTCGCTTTGGAGCAAACGTAAAAGTGTCCGTGCCCCAATCTACGCAAACCGCCGCAAGCTCAGCCTTCCTCTATTTAAGCGACCTGCAATCGATGTAAAGGACATCATATTCCCCTCGTCGAAGACCGCCCATTCTCATCGTCGCTCAGGACCCCATCGCTCATCCACTTCTCCGTTCTTTCATGGGCGATACGTCTAAAGCACATATTTCTGCGGTGTCGCGGTGCTTTCCAACAACTGTAATTTTGTTCTACAACGGCGCTCTGCGATTGGTGAGTGGTCTTCGCTTTATTTTTGCTCTGTGCATGTCGGTTCTGTGTGCACCCGTCCCGAGCCTTGATTCTGCTCCAAGCCTAGAGCTTGAAGTGTGTTTCTTGCCCCTCGTTCCGCCCCACCCACTGGCCCGAAAGTACAGTGCCCTGACTGCCACGATGGCCGGGACATGCAGCACTCGTACATCGCTCCAGTGGAGAAGGTTTCTTGGGTGTAAGACTATAATATTTACAACCGTAGTTTATCCACATCTCTGGGTAGTATTCGCTATGCAGCAGACAAACCATTGTAGCACAAATAAAACAAAGGGCAGCTTAGAGACCTCATACAAAGTAGAACTACTAAAAGCATTGGTCGTACATGTGAGTCTGCTAGTGCTGGTTTCACTTGAAATCAATCTCGAACGGTTACACAAGACTGATGGAAAACCAAGCAGACGGAAGTCTAGCTCACAACAAGGATATGAGTTTGAGTATGTTGGACGGAACAGTACATGTATCACAATAGTCTGATTGAAAAACTACGAAACATTTGACGATCTAGTCGGAGGCTCAAGAAAGCATCGCATGCATTGATTGAGCGTTATAGATAGCAAGGGAAGAACGGACACATGCCGAGCATTGAAGACCAGAGGACAGTCCGAGCGTAAGTGACTCGGTGATTGTATGATCTATCATGCACTAATCGTAATGACATCGACCAATATCGTAAATTACCGTTGGCGTTACTCTAGGAAGTAAGTTCGGTATAAGCCCAAGAAAGCAGCGACAGTTGTAATGCGTACGCACCTGGTGCTTTATTACATGCCTTTGAAATTGTACTTCTGCCCGTTTTTGAAGTCAAATGTGAAGGTCACTCCACTTCGGCTTTTGAGTCGATACAGAAGAATCTGACAAAAGATTTGTTCAAACAATCACACGGCCTGTCTACAGCCTTAAGATTTCACTCATAGGGAAATTACTAGACTGTAAAGGAATGAATGAAAAAATAAGTTGTGTTAGAGAATCGATCTCTTCGATGTACCATGTTTCTTACGAACGTATTTTGGCCCCCACATCTATAGAGTATACATGGGCCGAACGAAAAAACGGTAAAGATAAAATTATAGACATCTTTCCGTGTTCGTTATCTGAGCATGAGTTCCATCTTCGCGTATCGAGTCCTGCCTGTTGGTTGCTGGGATTGATACGATAAACATGGCACATATGTAAACGAGGGAAACAAGCGAAATGAAGTCAAACAATAACGTTTTCACTGGGTACTTTTCGAATCGATTTACACTAAGCTCCGGAATGAATTTATCATGAAGCAGCATCTCCGGGTTCTTCGTCCAGACTCAGCGTGTTTTTCAAGGACCATGGGGGTAGATAAGTGGCAACACATACAAGGGCACTGCTGCAAAGATTAAATACACGATGAGTGGCAGGAGTGGCCACAGTACCTATACACCGTTCTCGCTACAGTTGCGCGGTCGAAGGCAGCGGGATGACGATTTGATTTCCCCTTCTTCCACATTCAAGTTCTTCCTTTGTTTCATCTGGAGACCGGCCGGTCACTAACTTCTACCTCCCCAGTTAAACAACGCGCGCTGCGCTACGTATATAGACCGGTGCCTCGACACGCACGCGCGCGGCGGGCAGGCACGCGCCGGCGTCTATGCGCATGCACGCCCGCACGCGCACCGCCTGATGTCCCTGACGCGCGCGACCGCATATGGTGCGCGGCTGTCGCGCCGGTGTGGCGCCTATCTCGCATTCGACTCGCATTCCCTTTGTCTCAATCACGGACGCAGTACGCGAGCAGCCGTGAGCCCTCGCGAACATTCATAATGGACTCCGGGCGGCTCGGTTTGTGCTATCGCTCGGCGCTATTAATGTACGATATGCAGGGGGGGGGGTTAGGGTTACCGTGAGGTGCAGATAATGTGTGGTGGGGCTTTGGATATGGGAATTTGAAGGACGCAGGTGACGACATCGCGCGAGGGCGAGCAGCCCGGTCCCGCCGTGCGGATGAGGCGCTGGATCTGCACGGCTCGGTTGACAGTTGCCCGCACGAGGCGAGACAAGCGCAGACAAGCGCGAAATTCGCTGTAGAGCCCCGAGATGAAATTAGACATGACCGCATCTGCCCCTGCTCTGCGGGGTGCAGTTTCTGCCGTATGCCTGCTCCCCCATCAATCACCATGGCCCGGGCGTGGAAGCAGACGCGAGAACATGCATGATTGTCCGACGATGGGAAGCAGAAGAAGCACGATTATGGGTCATGGAAGCCGCCGCTATGTTTGAACTTTGGGGCATGTATTCAGATTGGGTGCGATCTGCCCGCCCCACCGCGCCCGGCGGATAGACGCACATTAAAAAGGACGCAGGTAGAGCGGTGCCCCCGTGTCCCGGGCGCTGGTCGCTGGGTCCACGGCGACTACGGAGGCTAGTTAGCGTCTCAGAACCGCAGAACGCAGTGCGTGGGCTAGGAACTACAGTCTCCCGGCGTGATAGACAGCGCTTTATTTAGTGTGTGCGTATAGACTCTTGAACGCGTCAGATCCCAGGCCCCAGCGCAAAGTACCAGTCCACAGACTGCCTGCGCACGCGCAGCGCCAACGCCCCATATTCCCCGTCGCCCCACCAAAATACGCCGCAGGTGGAGATCTTCATCCTTTGGCAATGGCACCGCGCATGCAGATTCCACGGAGGGGTGCCAATCTGCCTCGCGCCACAGCGCGAAGCTTATACCGTAAATAACGCGCACGGGGATCTCTGCGCAGCCCAATCCGTGCGGCAGATAGCGCACAGTTCCAGGCAGTCCACTGCATCACGAAGCACGCGCTTCGTTGGACGTGAGGCACAGAGAGACCATGCATGCGTATATATAGCGCGCCGCCTGATGCACCGCTCCCTCGGACGGCTATATAAAGCACGGCGGGGCGGGCGGCTGGATATGGCGACCTGGCGTGCAGTGGCGGGGCCTGCGACGCAGGCGGGCGGGCTTGGCCGCCGTTGGGGCGGGCGCCATGCGCATGCATTGTATTCTAATGGTTCTCCTGAGGAGTACGTTGGGGTGGGATTCCAGTGGGGCGCGAGATACGATAAGGACTGGCGCTGGGAGTAACAGCAGACTCGGCGCGGGATGATGTGCGTGCTATACATGCTGCGGCGTCTCGACTCGGTGCTCCAATGTGCGCACATGAGCGCGCAGGTGACTGGAGTTGCTATTATGGTCACACAGAGGCATATTTTCATATTGGGCTTTAGAGCGGGGCGCCTAGATGCGCATTGATATTAGGCTTTTGTGAGCTGGCGCGATCAAGCCAGCCTGGATCCGTGTCCGGTCTGGCCCACGACAAAGTAGCAGTGATATTATTCCAATCCTGTTTTCTACCTTGAGCGTAAAGAGCGCGGTAGGCTTCGCCTGGGCGTCAGCAGATGCAGCATCCGGAAGGAACGTCTGCCTGCGTCTTGACGCCGCGCACGATGTCGACGCACAACCTGTCCCCACCCTCCCACCACAAAATGGGAACGCTTGCCTATTTCCACGCTGGTACGATCGACTCAACCCGGGAGTAACGCGTCATTCGTACGCCCATGCCACCCCCATACCTGACATCGCGCACGGTGGCAGAATGCACCATTCCATGACGACCGCAGGCTGTTCCTCCCTCGGCCTCCTCTCCGCAGACACATTGCGTGCGATGGCGGAACATGCCAGCTCGCTGCGCTGGTATCTCACATCGGTGACTGCTGGCAGGATGCAGGCAGCGGACCGCACATCCCATACCGCCTGAGAAACGTCCGAGGGCGCGCTTGTTGGGTCAAGTGTAGAAATGAAAGTGCCTCTTTCGTTCACTCGGGTTGAAGCAGAAACCTCGCAAACGCGCGAGGTGTTTTATTTAAATGCCCGAGTATATAAGTCATAAAAATGATCAAAAGTGGTAAGGATAGAACGCAAAGGCAGTAGCACTACGCAGGAGGTAAATAAATTCGATGCGCTTGAAAGCGCCAACTATGAATTCCAATATCGAGGTGACTAGATTCATCGATTTATTTGACGAGACGCGGAGTTGCTCTTCCCCTACGCGATCGCGCGCCGGGCGCACTATATAAACACCCCCCCGCCGCTCGCATGCGCCCGTGCGAGGCGTTGAGGGAGGCCAGGGTCAACTCGCACAGTCGGAGCGCTTCACCAGCGGGCTCTAGCCTGGCCTGGCGTTACCCCCCGTTCGCAACACCATTCACAGCGATCTCAGCGAGACCGAGCGCGCGCATCCATCCCGGCTAAGTACAATGGCTCATCGGCGATCGCCGGCGGCGGCAGATGAGAGGAGCCCGGCTCCGGGCGGGCGCCTGCACGGATGCGGTGCCGGTGCCGAGGCTCGCCTCCGAGTGCAGGAACATGTATATTTCATGTTTTTATCTGACTTCCATCGGAACATTTATCCAAGACAAACTCCAAAGCACTTTCATCCAAATGAATCATATATGTGACTCCATAAAGATACACAAGTGACTCTCAGTTCTTTGAAGCCCGTCAGATGAATGGTCGATCAAAAATTAAAGAATGGATGGTATTTATCTGGTCGTGCACCTGGTGATACGGGGACTTGGGGTCTGTACGCAAATGGTGCCGTTTTCAAATTTCAACAGCAGATAAGATTCTCCCCCCCCTCCGGCGCCCGCGCGCACGTCAACGTCCGAGCACACAGGCGCTTGCACCTGAGCGTTTCCAAGTACGCCCCCGATCCGCATTCCCAGTGCGTGCATACGCACACGCACTCCACGGCCCATAGCCCAACCGCGCGCAAGCCGTGCTTACTTAGCGCGACAGCGCAGCGCAGCGCGCGTTTATGCTTCGCCGTCACGGTCGCGCGCGGCCAGCCGCACACCGGCGCCGGCGCCCGACACGGACGGAGCGTGCGAATTTCCCATCCCGCCAGCGACCGCCGGACGTTACGGTACGTAGGCGCCGGACGTAGGCGCCGGACGGAGCAGAACACTTACCCCTGCCTGGACATGCACGCGCGCAGCGCAATACCGCGTTCCCGTCGCCCGATGAGATGCGCGTGGGCGCTGGAAGGTGCTCGAACGAGGGGCAAGTGATTAAGTAATTTTTTAAATAAATCAAGACGGAGTCAGCGCGGCAGATATGTACGATCACACGACCGACGCGAGTCAGCACAGCACAGCACAGCGCACAGCGCGCGCGCGGACGTTCGAGCACATTCCAGCGCCTGCGGCAACGTGGCGCGGCGATGACTCCGGTCCATCCCTGATTAGGCCCGCATTCCCATTCCGGGCCCCGCCCGGCGCCGCACCAATACATATTATGCATGCGTGCAATGCAATGCACACCACCAAGCCACAATCGAACGCACGTACACAGCATGACGCGGGGCCCCAAATTCGATGCATAATCCGGCTCAAATAATGAAATGCACAGGATGGGATGGGATAATGGAATACCGTAGTACCGCAGGCATTTCCAATGTCGCGGTATGTTTCACCCCCATTCAAATGCGCGCCACCGGCTCGGCGTACGGGCGCCCGGCCGGGCTGGCGCGCTGGGCACTGTAATTTGTGGCACGACTGTTTGATGACTAAAGGCAAATGGACGGCGGATCACCGCAGGCGGCAGGCAGGCAGGCGGCGATCAGGCGCGCGGTGGTGGTGGTGGTGCTGTGAATGCTGTACGGCGCTGACGCGATCGAAGTGGGCAGTTCGCGATTGGCCAGAAGGTGAACGATTTACGTGAGGAGACGCGGGACAGGTGCATTGCGTGGCTGCTTGATTATCACCGCCGTCGTCAATTGTGCTGTGCGCGTACTCGTACTCGTATCGTGGGCTGATCGTGGAGGGAGACACGGGCGCAGGACGCTGATCGTGATATACGGTGTGCACGGACGGACGGACTGTGCGTTTGGGATTGGCGAAGATTCGCGGCGTCGCTACCCCCAAAAATAAAATAAAATAAAGCAAAGCTGTACATACATACTTACATAGGCAGCAGAATGCACGTTGCCGTCGCCAGCCAGTTGCGTGATGCATCATTCGCCTTGGTCGACGGACAAGTCTAAGTAAGCCCATCGTGCGCCTGGGGAAGGAAAGATAAAAGTAGGCGGCGCCGCTGACGCGCCATCAGCGACGGCCCATCACGACTTCAAACCTCGTCGAGCTGGAACAATGCCTGCTTATAATGATCTGGTCCGTAGATTATTGGTACGGTTACCGCCGTAATAGGATGTGCCAGCTATTCTGGGCGCGGTCGGGAGTTGGCGCGGCGCGCCGCCGCCGTGTCTCCGTGCGTACATCGCGACGGGTCAGCGGGTCAGGTGGGGTAGAGCTCGGAGGCCAAGATCCGGCGCGCCGCCGTCGCGGAGCTCGTCTAGGTACATACTCTATTGCAGGCAGGGTCCAGCGCCTTGGGGGATAATTAATGAATGATTGGGTTTATACTTGCCTTGCATCGAATATGAACCGCCTGGATAGATGGCTGTCATCCAATTTCCAGCCAGGGAGGTACTTCGGGCGGGTGCGAATGGAAGCAGGGCGGGTATCCGTGCCCTCGCCCGCAGGGTATTGTAGTGCTTGTGCCCATTGTCTCGTGCACAATGGCGCGCAAGCGACGTCTGATAGAAAGCGCCGCAACGTAAGGCCCAAACGCGGACAAAAGGCGGCTGCGCGCCCGGCGACACCGAGCTGCACGAGACAAGGCCTGCGACGTGCGACGGCACGAATTCAAGGACAAGCCCACGAGGCGCCAGGCAGGCGAGCCGGCGCGAGCCGCCACGCGAGCCGAACCGCTGCGGGCGGGCTGCCCCTAGGTCCATCCGACTCAATTTCGCACGCGCGGGCCAGGCAGCCCGATCGATCGCGTCCATACTGGGCGACGAGATACGGTGTTATAAACCCCGTCCTCGCGCAGAGACCCCACCCTGCCCCTCGACGACGACGACGACCCCCGCCCCGCCATCCCCCCACATACACACGCTGCCATGGCCGTCGCTGCTGCCCCCGCGCACTACATCCGCACGATCCACACCTCGTTCACCGCCGCGCACCCGCGCAGCGCACACGCCGCGCCCGCCGCGTGGGCCGTGCGCGCCGCCCCCAAGGACCGCGAGCACGCCCCGCACCCGCACCCGCACCACCACCAGTACCAGCAGCAGCCGCTGCAGGTGCCGGCGTACCCCGCGCAGCCCGTGAGCATCAGCACGCACAACGCGCACTACTACACGCACCACCTGCAGGCGCCCGCCCCTCCGAATTCGCCCTCCGCCGTGCCCGTGCGCCGCAGGGCGGGAGCCCCTGCAGCAGCAGCGGGTGCGGGCCCCAGCCCGGCAGGCGCAGGCGGGCGCCGCCGCTCGGTGTCGATCCGCATGCCCCCGACGTACGCCCCTGCCTCTCGTGGGCGCCCCGCCGGCGCACAGGGGTACAAGTTCGACCCGTTCGCGGACGACGAGGCGCCCGCCGCCCCGCTCTCGGTGACGAGCCCGCTCAGCGGCGGGTTCGCCGCGAACCGCCAGCAGGCGCCGGCGTACGGGAGCGGCAATGCGGCGCCGTACACGATCCACATCCCCGCGGCGCAGCCGACCGAGATCGAGCAGTACACCCCCGCCCCGCCTGCACGGTCTGCGCGCCCGGCGAGGCTGCGCTCGCTCATCCCCATCAACGGGCCCCTGCCGGGCACCGCGCCGACGACGCTCTCCAGTACGACCACCCTCTCTACCACCACCACCACCCGCCCCTCTTCACCACCTCCTGCGCCATCGGCGCGGACGACCCTCACCCGCTCGCCCTCGCCCCCCACCTCCACCCCAACTCGCATGAGCGCACCCCCGCAGGCGCCGAACCTGAGCAAGATCGTCGCCGGCATCCTGCTCAACCGCGTGCACGCCGTCGGCAAGCCGATGCGCCGGCGCGTGCTCGCGGGTGGCGCGGGCGCGGGCGCGGCGGGGTACAGGAAGAGCTGCCTGAGCAGCGTCATCAGCGTCGAGCTCTAGAGCACGGACACCCGCCGCGCTGCGCCGGCACATCTTTTCACGACAATGATCACACGAAATCGCCACGCTCCTTCCCCGTATCCACGCACTCGAAGAAGAACAATAACCACAACAACAAGTAAATCAAGAAACCACATATTATGTACACTAATCGCCCCACCACCGGAACCACCCAACCACCCAACCACCCAACCACCCCTGTACACCCACCCACCCACCCCCTACACTGCTGTACATGTACGCGCACGAAAAGCGCTGTATGCCGCCCGAAAAGGCGCGTGTGTCTGCCTGCCTGCGTCCTGGTCTCCCTCTTCCGCCTTTGCCATTCCATCCATCTTCTTCCTTCCCGTGAACCATCTTCATCTTTCTTCATCTTCTTCATCCCCATCCTCTTCACATCTTCCACGTTCCGCCCATCGTCAAACCATCGCACGTCCATCTCGTAATCTGTACATATTTGCCTCCTAGAATCTAATCCACCGCTCCCACCCACCACACCCACCATCCCACATATACCGTCTGCCGCCGTCCGCCGCCGTCTCCGTCTGAAGTACCTACTGCACACTATCGCTATTGCTATTCGTAAATATTACCGCCCAGCCAACCCTCTGTGCAGTAGTTTGTGATTCTGCTTGGTTGGGGGCCGCCGTCGCATTGCATGTCCGCATCGAATATTGATATTGTCTGAATTGGATCTACGAGTGTTGTTTGTTTGCTAAGTCACTAACTACGTGCGTGTACGCATGCCTAAATGCGACTGTGTTCGGGATCGCTCGTCGAATGTCGCTTGCGCAAAAATTTCGCGCCTCGAGGCGCCCGCATGGGGCGCGCAAAGACGCCCGGCCGTGCATGGGAAGTTAAGGTTGCTGTAGGTGCTTACCCGCGGTAAAGAAAAGAAAAGAAAGTTGGACGTGTGTACGGCGGGTGTGTGATGCCACGGACTCGGATGGATCTGGACGGATGGACGGACGGACTGATGGATGGGGGTGGGCGGGTGGGTGTACTTGTGCGCGTAAGTACATATGTAGGTGTGGGGAAGGGGGTGGGTTAGGGTTAGGGTTAGTGTGAGTAGGAGAAGAAGAAGGCCGCTAAAGGAATGGAATGGGGCGAGGAAGAAGGAAAAGAAAAGATAGTGGGATATACGTACGGGTGTCTGATGCCACGGACTCGGATGGATCTGGACGGACGCATGGGTATGCGCGTAGGTTAGGGTTAGGGTGTAGGATCAACGTCAACGCAGGAGGAGAACAAGGCCGGATGGGATGGAGCAGGAAGTCGTAGGAAGAAGGATGGAATTTTTTTAAAAAAAAGGAAAGGAAGGAGAGGAGAGGAATAAAGTCGGTGCACACGGGCGCTCGGCGACCGGGCGATCCAGAGCGGGCGGGCGGTGGTGCAGGCCAGTACCTTGACTTACTTAGCATGCGCGGACCTTGGTACTTACGAGCGCGATGGTCGTCCGGTCCGCGCGCTGCGATTTGTTTCTGCCCAGCGGTAGGTAGTAAAAAAAGAAAGGGGGATGAATGAACGAACGAATGAATGAATGAAGGCGCGTTTAGCTTCGGCGCACGCGGCGGCGCACAGCGCATACACGCTCTGATGCATAGTCATCGCGGATGCGTTGATATTCTAGACACACCGGCGCCTCGCGCGCAGTGCAAATAAGAATGGAAGAAAGAAAAACGGCGCGCTTATGTCCACTGGCTCCAACAATGAACTTGAACGCACGACGGCGCAGGTAGTAGTACCACGCCCGAGAAATCCATGACCGCCGGCGGGGCTGGTTCATTTTACATACATATCAAACTACTCTGAACGTCGGCTGCGTCGACGCGCGCGCGGTATAAAAGAGGGGGGTGAATGGAAGAAGAGGCGTTTAAGCTTAAGCTTCATCCTGGTGGTACCCGGCGTCGACGTCGAAGACGTGGGACGGCGGCGGGACCCGGACGCGCTCGGGCGCGCCAGTCTTCGGCCGCGGTCGGGCAGCCTAGGCCTGAGGCCTTGAGGCTCGAGGGGTGGTGAGGTGCGTACGCACTGCACATGCTCATCGATGGTGCTTGGGTGTATTTTAGATACGCATCGACCCCCGCGAGCGGTAAAAATGAAGAATTAAAAAAAGTCAATGGAAGAAGGCGCTTATTTCATTCGGCTTCGGACGCTCTCAACGCGTGACGCGTGGGTGGACGTGCGCACCAGGCCAGGGGGTAGCACCTGTATAGCAGCGCGAGCGAACGCGAATGATTCCTGGGGGTGCTCGTGTTCTACTTTCGCTGCGCTGAATGCTAGGATGTATTTCAGATAGGCATCGACCCCTCGCAAGCGGTAAAAATGAAGAATTAAAGAGAGCAAATGAAAGAAGAAGGCGCCTGTTTCATTCGCCTTCGCAAGGAATCCAGGACGCTCAATGCGTGACGCGCGGGAAGGCGTGCGTACCAGTAGGGGAAGCACATGTATAGCAGCGCGTACGCATGCAAACGATTGCTGGGGTGCCCGAAGGCTATTTCAGCCGCGCTGAAGCGCGTGCGGCAGAGAAAGAAACACAAAGAGGCGAAGTAAGCCGACGCGCTTGTTCCTTGTAGAGCTGTTCAGAGGAACGAACCGTGCGCTCGAACGCGCGGGCGATCTCGGTACAGCGTCGGGCATTGGCGCTGGCAGAATAGGCTGCCCGGGTGGATTTACAGCCCGCTCCAGCTATTTATTCCCTTGCCGCTGTCGATCGCGAGGAAGCGTCCTGTGCCCAGGGCGGGCCGGGCTTCGTATACCAGGCGGTGCCTAGGCGATGCGGTCACTGGCAGTCAACTTGGATTTGAGTCTGACTTGGATGTATTTATTTAGATTTTGCAGAGGTGGTTGGTGTACAAATACAAATAATTGCGGTTGTGTGTACACCACGCACGCACGCACGCATACTGGGACCGCAGGAGCCGAGCGAGAGCAGGCACGAGGCCGCGTATGGAGGACCGCGCCGCGCTGCTAACCACATACTACATACCAACAGACTCTACTTCGCCTTCCAGTTGCTCCCAGCAGCCCCAGGTATAGACGTTGCATAGACGCGCAAGATCCTCGCACAATGGTGCCCGTGCGCGCACCGCCAGGGGCCAGAAGCGGCGAAGCGCGCCTCGAGGTGCTCCAGCCTGCTCCTTCCGGCCGCGCCTTCCCAATCCGGCGTGTTGCTTTGATCGCTCGCTTTGTATGCAAATTGTCATTGATGGTGGTCGTGCTTCTTTCGAAGCCGCGCGAGGGATCTGAATCTGCGCATTGTCTGCTTTCGGGCATGCGCGTCGCACGCCGGCTCGGCTCTGCTCCAGTATGTAGCAGGCTCCCGCGCACCTGCATCAGCCGGCGCCAAGTGGGCATCTGCGCGGTGCAGATGGTGGGATGGCAGGATGCGTGGAGGGACGTATCATGGGGGGCTGGAAGGGGCAGCGTTGCCTAATATGGAATGCGTTGGCGTATGTCAGTATTTCTAAGTTCGTGGCTCGCCATTGTCTGGAGGACGTCGGACTAGCGTAGATATTTGCGCATTGCACTAGAACAGAGACGCACTCGACGTTCCGTCGCGGTCGCAAGATCCTGCACAGCAGCAGCGCGCGAATTGTGCGCGAACAGTGGAGAATCTGGGGAGAATCACTCAGAATACACCTACCACACGCCAGAGAATCATAGAGCCAGCTAGCATGTGTTGCTTTCTGCGCGCGATATGGGGTCCCCACCCAGGCAACATAGCACATCCATTAAGCACCAACCGCCCACCGAACTGGCGGCCAGCCAGAAGCTGCCTCCGGACGGTGGCGCAGGCGCGAAGTTCGAACAGACGACAAGTGATGTCGATGATGCCATGGCCGGGAATAGCTCCTGGGCAGACAGCCCTATTGCTATCTGCACGATCGCGGTATGACAATACTCCAGCATGTGTGCACTCCGCGCTCTGATTTACAGCACGCAGCGACGGAGTAGGCGCGGAGTGATAAGCAGGTTCAGAGTGGGGTCCACGAGGCCAGAGCCGCTGCCACGGTGGACGCGCCGGGCCATCTGGATTGGCGCTGGCGCCTATTTGAAATACAGAGAATTTAATGTGACTGCGCGTACCTTGCACAGCAGACGGTGCGAGCCTAAACTCGCTGTCCAGCCACCCCGGCTTTGTACGAGGGTACCTAGCACACTTACATATCCGCCCCTCGACGCACGTTCATTTCACTTTCATCTGAGCCGGGGCAAGCCAATCACTAGCTTATACCAATCAGACGAGTACAGCGCTGCACGACACTGCATGTCTACATTAAATATAAGCGTCCACGACCACCGTCGAACCTCGTCGAACGCCTCGGAGTAAACACAGCACGGTCTATTATAGGCATAATAAGCTATATGGGCCGGTACGCGGCACGAGCCTCTGCTGCCCTCTGCCCAGAACGCTCACGCTCACGCGTACGCGTCCGCGTAGCGCAAGAGCATGGCAGCATCATGATCAGTGTGATACCACTCTATGTATGATCATGGCATAACCCATACCCGCGCGCTATCAGCGCCGCGAGACTGCACGCCTGCGTGCGCAGATCGTGTGTGCGTGCGCGTCGGTCGCAGTGCCGCCGGTAACCTGGGAGCGTTCCCATTGCGCATGCACGCATGGGCTTTCTATGCCGCTGCGAGCACCATCGACGCAGAAGCGCACCGTGCGAGGGCGCCCGCTCGGGCGCGCTGGGGCGAGAAGGCAGCTATGTATGTATGAATGTATGTATGTTCTCCCCGTGCGTATGTAATCCACTCACTCGCGTTAGCCTATTAGTGGCGCAGAACAGGACGAGATTGGACGTCTCATCGCGCCAGGCGCCCGGGCCCTGGCGGAGGCACGCATAGTGTCGTATGTGCGCCGAGAATAGCGCAGAGATAGAGCTGGGGATTGGGGACGATACGTAGGGTGCGGACGTAGCCGTAGTGGCATGTCTATAGTTGGCGCCGTGGGCGAGCCGCAGAGATAAAACACTCGGAAGTGAATGGTTGACGACGCTGGTGTTTGGAATTGAATATTCAGTACCAGTCTGCAGCGGCGCCATGTGGAAGGTGGCGGTGGCTGTGGCACAGACCGGCTCGCAGGTTTCAAACGCCCATCGTCTGTCCAGGTCCCTTCCTGACATCCTAACAGGCATTCATGGCAGTGCACGGGTCGGCAAGGAGTACATAGAGTGGCGAGAAGACGCCGCCTCGAGAGTGCCAATCCAATTAGCCAATTCTTCAATTAGCCAGTTCGGGCAGATTGCAATATTTACGGAATACGCGATGGCCCCATGACGGACGCTGATAGTAGAAGCAATTACCTAGCCTCGCGCCGCAAATTTATGCGGCGAAGGGCAGGCAGAAGGCAGAATCCGATTCGCAGCTAGATTATCGCGCGAAGTTCGAACACCGCCAAACGGCGATGGCGATGGAAGACAGACCGGGGAAGCGAGGAGGCTTGCCCAGCAAGGGGTGCCACCGGGATCACAGCAGGCGGTCAGCTGCTCGCGCTCTCGTAAAGGTGATATCATCCATCAGATGGGAGACGCGGGGCTGGACCGCTGCGTCCTGGCTCGCCAGACAGTCCATAACCGAGCCGAGCGGCGTGAGCTGGCTTGGAGATCTGGGGTGCTGGTCGACGTCTGGTTGGCCATCCCGACAGGGAAAGGTCTGACATTGAAACGCAGAGAATCTCCGTCGCTGAGTGGAGAGGAAGCCTGGCTTAAGCTCAGGAACCGCAGCTTCGCAATGGCTTCGCATTCCAGAGTATACGTCGTAGGTTGTCAGTAGGTATTGAAGGCGCTGCTAGACTTCGGAGTCACGTTCCAGGGGGCTCGAGCGTGTCCGAGAGTGTCCGAGAGTGCTCGCGACGAGGCGGTGAATGGCTAGAAATACGACCACAGGATTTGAGTGACAGCCGAGTCCCGGACACCGGGTGTGACTGCGGAGCGCCAATTGTCAGTGCAGAATGGGCCACCGGCTCCGGATCACCGATACCGGCTGGTTCAACCTGTCTAACCTGAGTCGCGGAGACGCCTCTTGTTCGACACGGACCATCATCCTGTCTGTGTGGCTCCTCTCCGACAATTAGCAGATCCTGTAATGACAGATGTAATGTATCCTGTCCTAATCTATTGTCGACGGGAGCGGCGTAGTCAGTTTTCTCGCCATCCAAGCGCCGAGTCGGAGGAATATAAATTGCAGCGCCACGAGCAGAGATCAATTCTTGCCATCAGCCTCACGTAGAATACATGAAATAGATCGTTTACGAAAGATGAGACTGCAGAACATATTTTTTTACCCAAGGTTCCACTGCATATTACATCCGTTTAGAAGCTAGCAACGAAACATTCGCGGCCAGGCTTTCGAAGGCCACTGCGATGCGGGCTAGATTTGCATTGAGCAAGGTAATATTCGCATCAATCGAAGCGAGACTGGGGTTAAGGGCAGCAAGACTTGTGTCCATCGACGCGAGCCTACCACTCAGGTCAGCGTAAAATTCACCAGTCGGACCTGATGCCGCGGTGGACGTTTCGGTAGGCCCGACTGCAGCAATATGTGGCTTTGCATCGTCGAACACGTCGTCCTGTACATAGGCTGGTTGCTCGTATGGATCGAGAGGAGGCAGAGCTGCTGTTTCGGTGGCATATCTGACCGGTCGCATTTCCTCAGATTCTTCCACGCAGGGAGGACAAAGCACATAGTTGATAGAGCCGAACTGCTTTTTGGGGACTTTGTTCCCGTCGTGCATAATGAACTTAATTGCATAGACCCGCTGGCAAGAGAGGTCGATCAGTGCATAAGCAGCCCATTCCCACACCCCAGAACTGCATACGCGCCCAATTCCTAGATCGAGCTCGCTCTGGCCTGATTTGATGGCCTTGTAGACGAGCTTTTGGAGGGCTTGATATCGGATGTCCTTACTGAAGCTGTCGAGGATGGTCATGCTTTTATGGATAGAATCGTCTAGGACGTGGATGTAGTGACGCTCCATGGTGGTGGGATTATCGAAGAAGAATGTTGCTAATTCGCCATAGTAATCCTTCTTCTCAAAGACACCGAGCGATTCCAGCTGGAAAACATATTCAAGCACGAGCGAAGCCTGCTCCCCTTCGAAGTCTTCTATAATTATTTTCAGACGTAGCGGACGGTGTCGTGCCACGTAGGCGCCTTGTCTCCAATGAATGTCGAGTTTCGCATCCTGTTGCGTCCGTGGTACTTTGATTTCGAAGTCGATCTGGCGTGCCTGGCTAGGAAAGAGGGTAAAGGGAAGTAAACCGCCGGCCTCATTCACAAACTTGATCTTTTCGAGGGGTATATAATCTCCATCGCCAACCAGGCGATATAGCGCCTTGACGGAGGCTATACCGACAGACTTCCGAGATATCTCGTCGTTCTTATTGAACACAGATATAGATCCTCTGAAGTAGTCGCCATCGCCATCGCAAGGGCAGGCCATAGGATTGGCGGTCAGCGGAGGATCGGACATTGTCTTCAAGATAACGGCAAAAGATGATGTCGTTACCGTCTTGAAGTCTGTACGAACGGGGCGCGAGGCACCCGGCGTGAACTCCGGGCCTATGCGAACGGCGTGCGGAAGGATGTACGGAGATGCAGGCCTGTAGGTACGCAGGCCACCTTCGGACAAAGTTACGGTCGGCGCGCTCTGCGTACTAGTTGCCAGGTCGATGTAACAGACACGAACATACGGCTCCGCCGAAGTACTGGTTTTGGCAGACACACGCACACCGCATATGTCGCCAGAGTCGGAAAGAACCCATTCACCCATCGCGTATTTATTAGGGTCGGGCGACGTCCGGAAAATGAGTGTCCTCCGCGAAAGACGAATCGACCGGTTGAGCGTCTGCAGCTCCTGAGCTGTGAATGTATCAACATAGTACGCGCCGTCATACCAAAGGTGGCCAATGTTGATGAACATAATGTTCTCATTGACATTGGGGCCTTCGTTCGTCCAGCTGAGGAGCTGTCCCACCGACGCCTTTTCAGTCTCGTCGTTCTCGAGGTCCCTGTCCTCTACGTTCGCCCACTTAAGAAAGCGTCCAGCGAGGCCGTAGCTACGGTAACTGAAACGAGATGCGAAAAAGGCGCCGTAGGGATAGTCCGAGTGGTGCTTGATGCGATGGGACCCAAATTGGCACGGGGAGGTGGTACCGCAGCACTCGAACACACTGCTTCGCCGGTCCTGGGAGTTTGAACGATGGAATGAGCATGCCTTGGGTCCATTGCTGTGCTCAGTGAACTCTTTATCGCACTGAACACATGTAAACTTCTGCTCCGATTCCGCGATGAGCTTCTCCAGCGCCAGGGTCTTCAAGCCCTCAGTGATGGAAGTGCTGACGTTGTCGCGTAGAAAGCCCTCCAGCCGCGCGTGGGTCTGCTGAATAGTCTCTGTGAGGTTCGTATTGAGCTGTTCCATCACCGTGTCGTCCATGGACAGCTTCCGCTCCTGCGCAAATTCGCGTACCAGCACGCGGTCGTACACGACGGCGTCGACACTGCCCCCATGGGATAGGACGAAAGTCTCCGCAGCCGTGTCTTCGGCATCAAGGGGAACTCCGCGGGTGAGCACGTCGAGCTTGATGGTCTGGTGGATTTGGAGGCTCGTCAAGAGGTCTCCGGAGCAGTTGCTGAGCGCGTCCGCGCAAGCAGTAAATTTGTCGCGGTTTGAGAGCCGGAGCCGCCGAGCGACCGGGCCCTGCCGGCGATACGCGGCAATCAGCGCTGCCGCGTCCTTGAGCGCGTCGTTGATGCGCCCGACGACCGTGCGCGTTGCCGGCGTGATCTCGACCTTTTTGAGCATTGGAAGGTGGCTGAGCAGGAATGTGATGCGCTCGAGCAGGTCGTTGCATTTGATGTCCACATCCACCGCCCGACGCTCGAGGTCGATGATTATCTTCAGGATGACGAATGCGGGCGAGACGAAGGGAACGACCTTTCCTACTTCTGAGATCTGGTCCAGCACTTGAATAGCGGCAGAAAGAACAGGGTTGTTGCTGACTGCTGGATCAACGATATTCGCAACGTTAATCAATCTTGGGGTTAAGTGGGACTTCGCCAGTGTTTCTCCAGTTACGCCCCTCGAGGCATCATGATGTAGATTGCCATTGTCATTGTGTGCCCTGAGCAGTCGTTAATACATATGAGAGAGAGAATGGTTCACTGTACTTGCATTTATTTTGACTTGACTTAGGCGTGATGAGTGATGAGGCGAGAAGCGCTTTCCGATATCAAGTGCTATACCCGCTATATAAATGCTCTTGTCTGACGTATCACGATGCATGGTAACTGTAGGGAATAACCTCCGATGTGATACACTGACAGCGACAGACAAGGTGTCGAATTGAACTCGTAGCCTGAACGTTGAACGTTGAAGGTTTATACGTACTTTTGGCGTTAAATCTTTTTGATTGACATATATTTTTCAACAGCAAAATTATATCTGGGGTACAATTCGTTCACGGCTGGACAAGATTGATGAATGTCTCTATGTTACTGACCATTATCTCATGCTGATGTTATTTCTCTCACAGGATTGCTTCTCACTGTCTTACAATTCATATTTTAGACTATCCTCATATGTACTCACCACGTAGAGTATAAGATAAAGCAGGAGCTGGTTCCATATATACTTGCGTGTGTCGCATTCAATGCCAATGATTACAGGTTCGTACTCTTGCGTAATCTTATCATCCGCGAGAGCGCTGGGAAAACTACTGGCTGATCGGATTTCAGAAGATGTGCCTTGTACTTCTTTATTTTTTACCATCTATCCAACTGCTTCCTCGAGCGTCACCAATGCGAGCAGACGTCAATGGATCTCCGCCTCCCCCTCAGGATTAACGGAGAATGTCACTAAAAATTATATTGCAACCCGCTCTCCCGCGGTAGGCATACCTGTAAGCCTTACTCGCCTATTGAACACTGTTGGGTGACGTGCGTATGATGTGGGCGAGCTTTGCGATGACGCGCTCCAGGCGCCTGTCTTACATGGTATCAGAAGCTGTTGTGAAAACAACTACTGATTCATCATCGAAGGCACGACTCACTGATGGAAACACGCCTTTCTACAGTCACCTAGAGAAACAAAAGTGTTGTATTTGACCGCCTCTTCTGAGCTCCCATGTCCATTACGGAAATTTGGGCTATGCGATATTGCAGCGTCTGTATCAGTACAGTAGCTTCAACGCAGGACTTTTGTCGATGTAGTGTCTATGAGAGTCATATATCGTATGGTACCAGTCAGAAAATGAGTCGTAATGACCCACTGAGCGGCCTTTCATGTCTACACACCAATATGGGACTGGTGAATGGGCGTCTGATAGTGATAATCATCATTCTAATTGTAATATCACTACAACGATATTCCAAGAAACGTTTAAAGAGTTTGCTATCCTCTGATCATAGCGTCACAACCTACCCCATGAATCCCATCATCCTTATCTGCGACATCTTGGAAGTCCTTGCGGTGTTTATTCTACTTGTTGTAATAAAAACTGCCTGGTTATCGTCCATTGTAAGGGGGCCGACTTGGTACCTTTTCATACTGTCGTGCCTATTCTCGAGCCTGTCCGCGCTCCTCATCTTGGGCAGCCAGGAAGGCTCTGAGCCCAAACAGGGCATCTGCTTGGCACAAGCAGTATTAATATACACGTCTGCGGTGTAGTGAGTACCTCATTTATCTTGGTCACCATCCATTGACGAGAGTGGATTGACGTTGTAGTACAGCATACTCCACAGCAGCATTTATTTTGCAGGTATATATCTTATCGCATGTTTTTATTTGAATTTGACAGCGCTTTGGTTTAATTGCAGATATATCTATACGTATTTCCACTAAGGAATACGGCTGCAAGTCACTTTGTCGAGATATTTTTGGTAGCTATTACTTACTCCCCTGAATATTGCAGCGCTTAATGAGATTTTAGCTCTACATTTTACCAGTATTTATCTCAATGGGAATTCTGACAGGATCTCTTGTGGTATGCGAGATATAAGTGTACCCTAGGAGCTATTAAAATGATTGATTTTTCTTCAGGTGGGCCTACAAGATCCATCTATCGTTCAACGAGATCCTTCTGGAATACGCTGCCATATAGTTCACCCAACTATGTGAGTGCTTCTGCTTATATTGGGCTCGTATTCGCTTAAATATTGTTATGGGTAAGGTCGCGGATTGCTTCAGGCGTCGGATTGACTGGAACAGTGCTCGCCCTAATAATTGAAAGTATGTCCAGTTCCAGGAACTGTTAATTCGGAGGACAAATTTCTCAAGGGGGAAACGAACAGCTTCAATAGCCCTTAAATTTCGTTATTCGTGGAGTGCATATGAACCTACTTTGGCGGCCCACGGAGTGCCAAGGAATATGTTCATCAGGATAGGTTTATTGACTATCTTTGCATTGATCCTGATTGGGTATGCCTTAAAATCTGCCATGGGATTTGCATTTATTAATCAACGCCTACATAACCAGAATTGGGATTTTGACGATGGTTCCAACCAAAAGATCTGAGGTTATAAACTCAATTTACAACGTCGCAATTGCTTTTTGTAAGTCTTCTCCTTGTAATCCTTTCCAAAATATCTAACAGACACTTCCCCAACAAGTACCTGCGGCTGCTGGGATTGTATTTGGAACTCAAAAGGCGAGCCTTTGACCTGTACCCCTGGACAATGATTCTCATTCTCAAAAATTATTACGAATTTGTAGGATTTTCTAGATGTATGGCGATTTCGGGGAACCGGCAGGAAAAGCGTCGCATCCCTCTGAACAAAACTATTATAGAAGGAAACGGAATTTAACTACAAATACAGTAGACGAGACTTCCTCCACCGTTAGTGTGCTGCGAAACTCTGTGCTATTTCTACGCTGACTTAGACCGCAGGATTTATCATAGAGAAAATACAACAACAAACAAGACATGTGTACTAGGAGAAAAAGTCCCTTTTCCAGCTCTACTGATAAAAGGGTTTCGTCGCGTCTTCATCTTGCAGGTTTGCATACTACTAGATCTCAAATGCAAGTATAATACATTTACAGCTTAAAACCTAAATTTAAAAGAGAGATGCCCTACATGTCAAAGTTCATCGTAAAATTCCAAGGAACTATTCCATCCTTGACTAGGGAGCTTCTCGTCGAAAACATTGAGAATGTGCCTTGGCGTAGCAAATGAATCCGCATCCTTTATCGAGACCTCAAATGGTAGTCCAATACGCCCGCCTGCTTCCAAGTACGCCTTTACCTCTGCGACAATCTCCTCCGGGACGGGCTCGCTTTCCACAAGCGAGTCATTTTCTATAACGAATTCAAGGCGCCGCCGGACCGGACCTTCGCGCTCATAGCGCTCTGGCCACCCCTTGCAAAGCCACGCAGACTGTAAGAAAGACACGATGTTCGTGCCCGCATTTTCCCGGCTTGGGTCGACGAAGTCGATGATGAGGTGACGCAGGCGGGGCACGAGCGTTCCGAGTGTTTGCCCCGCCGGCGCTGACCTAAACGGTAGGACATAGCTGTCCGCAAACGAGAGCGTCGCGTCGAAATGCAGCTCCTCGAGCGCAGGCATTGTCCCGAGAAGTCGGTGGACCTCCACAATGTCCGTCAGCGGGTAAGCGACGCTGCATAAACGCAACGCGGTGAGCGCGGGGAGGTGGATGGAGTCAAAGGCTCGCGAGATTACGGAGGTGGCGTTGCTAACTGCGATGACTAGGTGGCGCAGAGTGCAGACGTCGTGGGTAGCAACCGGCGCGGGTTCGGGGACGACCGCGCCTGGTCCAGATTGAGGGTTGTCGGAGAGCAATATGAACGCGGCGAGCTTGAGACTGCTACTGAGCCTCATGAGACTCTGAAAACTGTCGTACGGGACTGTGCGTGGAATGTATAGGTGCGTGAGCTGGGCCCAGGGGAATACATGTAGTAGGCGTTGCCTAAACAATTCAGAATGTGCAAGATGGAGATAGACAAGGCGCGGTGCGGATGGGAAGGCGGACACCGGCATACGCGGGATCCTAGAGTCGGGGTCGCTTTTAATCCTGAGATCGCGCAGGTTGGGAAATGGTGTCGGGTCGCTACAGATGTTGTCGAGATCCTGGTTTATTATGTTCAGGACAAGACTACGAGCGGACCGGAAGAAAGACCCGCAGAAAAATGTGGTATATGCTTTATCGAGGGCGTCGATATCAAAATTAGAAGGACGTGTTTTGCGTAGAGTCGAGGGGGGGCTGAAAAGGTATATGGATGGCGGCACATTTGGGAGATACTCTTTCCACCACGAGATAAGTCTGGTGCTTTTGGGGTTGATATGAAGCGTGAACGGAGGGTGTAGTTTGCGTATGGTCTGCACAGGAAAGGTAATCGACGTCCACAAAGATGCCATTGCAAGGATAGAATTCCTCCACCCTGAGCAAATATGGCAGAGCACAAACGCTGGAAAGCTGTAGGTCATTGTAAGTGGACCTTTGGCGGACATATAATAGCGAAATATCTCCTGCAGTACATCGAATGGGAGATCTTGAGCAATAGATAACGGTGCTACATATCTTTGGTCCTGAATGAGAAACGAAGAAACATCGTCAGCAATGCCATTCATGGACTGGGGAACATAGTGTGAAAGACAAATGAAAGAACCTCCATTGTTGTGACCCCGTATCACGATCCTATGGTATTCAGAGATCCGAGACCAGACTTGGACCAGACCGTAGAAATACTATCGAAGATAAGTCAAGGTTAAAGGTGACTCTTATGTATGGCTTGAAGATCGTGATCAGCCCCGGGTGACTCCGGGGACGTCGCCGCATGTGCGGGTATCCAAATACTTACGGCATATGCCGCGATTGGACCGACGGGTGGGCCGTGGGCGACGTGAGCGTAAAGCCCATGCCGCAAGTTGAATGAGTTTGGAATGAGTTATGTACTAACGCTTATAAGAAAAACAAGAGTCACTCCACCGCGGACCGGGTGTCACTACGATTCGATGATCTTGGATGGCGTGGCATAGAAAACAAGGTGCTTTTGTTTTCTACTCTTGCCAAACTCTTGCCACTTTCTGTTTGCTGATTGTTCTGTCATCTTTTGGTCATCCTTTTTAGTAAGTGGATATGTCGGGTTTAGTGAACTTAGAAAACAAACCTCGAGGTAACCACGAGGCTACATAAATGGCACAATAATAGGGGGCACTTGGGCACACATCAGCAATGTCAGGGAATGCTACAGGGGCTACCTAGCGCTATGCAGATGGGGACCCATGCTATGACACTATGGGACACTATGTGGGTGCTATACAGCACTGCATAGCCTCCCACAGTGCCATAGCGTGGGTCCCAAAATCAGGCATTGCTGATGCAGCACCCCAAAATTAAACACGGTGCACGTGACAAGCGCGTCTAGTTAATGTTGCGGACGCGCCTGCCGAACCTATGCCGAACCGGCAAAGCGTTGTCTCCAGGCACAAAAGCAATTAGGGTGGGTATAAGTTCGGTTTAAGTGGGGAGAAAACACGCTTTCTTCTGTCCGTCGACATCACCTTGAACATTGTCCCTTCAGTGCACTGGTTGCAACACCGATCTAGTTGGACGACATTGGATTATCTTCAGTTCAGAATGCGGTATCAGTCAGGTCTTCCTTTGCGAGCGCGGTCAGGTTGCCCAGTGAATCCGCTCACGATTCGTCGCGCCCAGCCCACCACATGCGTTTTGTCGCTCGCCAGCGTAACAGTGTCAATGGTGCCCACGGAAAACTCGACAGACCAAGCGGCCACGTCTGTGGAACCGACCCCTGTGCCAATGCCAGCGCCAAGCTCGCAAAATGCCACCGTCGTACCCTTCCCCACTTCCAGCAAGAGGACTCATTCTCTGCTTCGGGCGGCGCCGTGCTATATACGCCAGGATTCAGGCAATTCGATAGCCTCGACGAGTTCGGACCCGGGTGAATCGAGCTGCTTGTCCGACCCCGACTTCAGCCCCCCGCGCAAACGCACCAGGACATGCGCTCTGCCTTCGTCGTCGCGACCACGCGTACAACGGAGTAAATCAATACCTATCAGCGTCCCCGCTCCACCCCAGCTCTCAGGAGGGGCACTATTGGCTCAATCGTCAACGTCGCCACCCTCGTCGTCGGCTCCCTTGTGCACGGCCCTGATGTCGCCAAGGCCCTGTATAGCCTCCGCTGGAGCATTGGCGTCGACCCCGTGGCGGCGACGACGGTGGAGCCCTGGCGACCTGCGCCTGCAGCTGTACCTGTATCGGACGCTGGTGTACGGGCTCGAGATTAGATATCCCAACCTGCTGTCGTGCGAAGAGTCCACTGGTGAGGATGGTGCAGTCGCGTGTTTTTATCTATCTGACACAGCCGGAAGGCTCTTCCCCTTTGCCAGCTGATGCCTCGTCGACTGACAAGTCGTATCTTGACGTACAAGACGCATTGCTTGCGCGGCGCCTCAAGGTGCATCTCGCGGAGAGTGGGGCGGCTGCCTATGTGCTTGTTGTTGACCCGCAGTCTGTCGCCCATGAAGGGCAATCGAAAGATGCTGTGGAATCCGATGACATGGCCATGGTTGTCGATGAAGTCGACGGGCTTGTCAATAAGCCCGTCGATCTTCCCCATCTTCACTTGCACCCTTCAACGAACCACTCAATCTTGTCATACCAGCAGCTCGTTGCGAGCATACACATCCGCCGATGCCTCTTCCCACGCCGGTCCCCCACCAAACTTTCTTCAAGAACTTCGCAGCGTATCCGATACGCGTCGAAACTCTCACAGCTCGTCTCTCTTCAATAATGCGCATCCCATATAAACCATACACATAATATCTTCCGCGACTATCCATATTTTCTCATCAACGCATCCGTAACGACACATTACGACCTCCACACTCATTTGCATCTCGCAGCTTTTGCTCATCGCATAAAACACCCACATTCATTTCCTCGTTATCGTCCATCACCTCATAACCGGCGTCATCTAATACCAAAACACCCATAACCTCTGTATATATGTATATCCGTGGCTTCCTCAAGCCATGCCTGCGAATGAATCACTCTTGCGTGCCTACCTCGCTCTGTATCGCCTACGTTATCCATCGGCTACTATGACTGAAGGTAAGCTGTGTATTTTTCCTATTTTCGCCAGTTGGGTGGTTGAAGTTGAGTATTCCGGATCAATCGACACTTCTGCGCTTCCGGATCCCTGGCAGCGCGGTCAGTGCGGACGTTTACATGCTTAAAACAGAGCGCCCTTACCTATTCGAGGCCTAGACACATCTTCTGCGGAATAGACATGAGAGTCGTGTTTTAAGACCCGCCCGGGATTGCCTCGCCTCAGGCCTCCTTATATCTTCCCAGAGGATGGTATCAGCGCGACCCGCGCGCGATACGCTTTACACTGTACAGGCCTCTCGCCCTTCTCGTCCTCTCTGGCCAAATACACATCCATGATCACTGACAAATGGAACGGCCTGCCCGATAGCGCGCTCGCTGCGGTCCTGCGCAGCCTGTACGACGCGTGCCTGTGCATGTTGCGCGCTGATGCGCCGGGCGCTTCCGCGCACTACTGCTCCCTTCGCGCGCCGTGCGCAGYCGCCGTCGACGTCTTCTATCCCGTGTACGTCTTCCGCGGCGTCGCCGCCGCGTGGAACCGCGCCTTCAAAGCGCACTGCGCTAGCGCGGAGAGTGGCTTCAATGCGTGCGTGGAGKACGTCTACTATCCGCACGCGTGGCACATTAACGCCCGCGTGCGCGCCACGCCACTACTTGGGCGCTACCGCGTGCTGCGGACCATCGACGAGGACGGTGGGTGTACGCGCGGTATTTCATGCKSTGCGCTTGAACACAAGTGATACAGGCGACCGCGGCGTTTTCGAGGCGCTGGACTTCCGGGGGCCAGATGGGTGCGCATGMGACACGCGGGTTATTCTCAAAGTGTGGGCCGACGCGACAGACAGCGAATGTGTCGTGGAGCACGAGGTATACGAGACCTTGGATGAGCGCGGGGTAAAGGGAGTTCCGGCCCTGCGCGCGAGCGGCTACGACGTTGCTTCCGGCGTCTACGTCCTTGCACTCGAGAAGCTCGGGCCGTCGCTACAGCAGCTGCTCGGCCTCGCTCCAGGTGGAAGGCTCAGCGAGAAAATGGTGATCGCCCTWGCTATACAGCTGGTGAGCCGATTTTTCCCTACGAGGCGCACACGATCCCAGAAAAGTAACCATACTGGCGGCATAGATTGACAGATACGAGGCCCTCCATGCCGCGGGAGTGGTCCACAACGGCGTGAACCCGGGAACGTATGCCTCTCCAGCTCGGGCAAAGCCCCCGGACAAATCAATTTAATTGACTTTGGGCTGTCGTATATGTACACCCCCGGTCAAACCGTACCAGATGAGACCGAGCAGCTTGTGGTCGGCAACCGCCAGTTCCTCAGCATCCACGCACACCTGGGCGTCGGTGAGTACACTTGCGTACAGCGCCTTGAGCATGCGCGGCCTCTTCTGACAGCCATGTTCCAGCCCAATCGCCGCGCGACGACCTCGAGTCGCTCGGGTACCTCTTCTCTTTCCTCTATCACGCGCGGCTGCCGTGGTACCCCCTCCCGCCCGCCACCGGAAAGACGACYTCGGTGCCGGCRATCTGGCGCGTGAAGATGGCGACGCCCGCGCCGGCGCTCTTCGCGGGAATGCATCGTGCGTTCACGGAGTACTGGCGCGACGTTCGGGTGCTCGCGTACGGAGAGGMGCCAGACTATGCGCGGCTGCGGGGGYACTTCGTCTCCGCTTGGGAGAGGAGTGGGTCGTGGGTCGAGGCGCCTGGCGAAATTGACTGGCTGAAGGCCTATAGCGAGCTTCAGTCCCAAGAGGAGGAGCACCTACGTCGTAAACGGGAGGAATTTCAGCGCGCTTTGGCCTTGGTGTAGATTTTTTTTCTTGGTTGAGCGGTCTGTGTTGGTCTACAGGACATCTAGATAACTACGGCAGGGTAATTTTGTTATCAAGTATCAGAGCAATATATCAACAATTCGTTTTCTGATTGGACGGTGGCTGTGGGGTGCGAGCGACAACTGGTGTCGTCGTCAGGAGTTCACGGAAAGGCAAAAGGTAAGGACTGTAGTGTATTGCTTTATTTAAGGAGAGAACGATTATATCATTTGCTGGGAAGCTTCGAATTGAGAAAGTGACTGGGACGGAATGGAACGGAGAGAAATCAACTACCACTACAACTGAGAAGTATGAACAAATTCAATCTTCCTTCGCCAATTGTGGGGCATCGAGCTCAAGCATCAAGCTCGCTGCTCAAGCGCTCAAGTCTTGTTTATTTATAGACTAGGTAATATGGAAATGGAAGTTACATGTATGACGGCGAGCAAATGCCAAATGGGTGCCAGTGACGGAACTGAGAAGAAAATATCTTGAAATCTAGTACGGTAACCAGCGCATCTCTGATACAGAAATATGAATACAACAAATGTCGAAAGTCCTATAGAGAAAAAAGCATGCATCTACTGCTCTGTTTTGGATCGGATATCGAGAACGTTTTCTCCTTCAGAATCAGCAGCTATCTTTTGGTTGTCCTGTCATCAAATAGTTCGCATCAGGAAAATATATTTGCAGGACGGATGTTCACTCGCCGTTATTTTATACACATCAGGAGGGAAAGCAACTTCTTCCCTGGTCACCAAAACACCTGTGTGTCGCGATTGAACAACTCCAGTGGTGGGTGCACGGCCAGAGGCAAAGGATAAGGGAATAGGGCCCTCGTGCGCGGTGGTGGTCGAGTTCACTGAGGCGATGCGCATCCGACTGTTGAATGCTACCATCATGGAATTTGAGTACATCTTTCCCAGCACACAGAGGCTGGCCTGATAATAAGTCGGATGATTCGGGAGAAAAGTAAGAACAAGCGTGGTAATTGCGATGGCGGCTATTTTAGAGTTGCAGGTGATCAGTTACTGAGCACATTCCAGATTACTGGCAGAGCATCGGGAAGCATACCTGTTAGCGCCCCAGTTTCGATGGTAAGATTGACGAACTTGGTGATGAAGACGTTGGGGTCCTTGATATTACTATCGCGACGTGATAGCTGCGCAGAGGTGTCAGTAAATCGATGGCAGGCTTCCAATTGAGATGATCCCCTACATAGTACATCATGGACACTGCAATGATGATATCACAAGAAGTGCTTGCTCCCTCCCATATCTGGGACAATCATCTTTAGAATTAGCAGAGATGGCATCAGAAGGTGCTCACCCCGGTGGAGATGGTTGATTTTGTATTCCAGAAATGGCTGAATAATCCGGCTTGTTTTGTCTCTATACCTACTGCAAGTGCCCCACCGAGTTGCAAAAATGCAAGCTGCAGATAAATGAGCTCAGTTCAGCGGACGAAAAGAGGTATCTCGTACCGCGATGATCGCGACCGCAGCGTGGATACTTTGTGCCAATATTCTCACTCGGTAGGCGTAGAATGACTGAGTAATGAAGGCAACTGAGCAAATGGCTGTCAGCGTATGCACCGTACTGTGGCAAAGATTGGGGGCTCGCCTATACCACTCATAATGAACATCGAAAACCATAGGACATCAACTTTATCCAATACAGCCGGATTTCCGAACCCAGTCGCGAAAGTTTTGAATGCGCTGCTGGTGAAAAGGAAGGTCTGAGTGGATTCCAGCAAAAACGTTCCGTAAACGACAATCTTGTGGCCCGATCGGTCCTTTGGGAAGGCTAGATAGTACAAGTCTGAGAGCGAAAGATAGTGATCAGTAGCAGCCCTCGCATGGGAAACAGGGCTTGCTCACAAACTTGCATCGAGAGTACGCCATATAGCCCCCAATTTAGGATATATCCGACAAGCTATATCTTGTCAGGAAATACGCTCATGTCACTCATGTAGAACTGCTGTGGAGCGTACCAGAGGGCCGGATCTATAGGGAAGATGATCAGTGTCTTGGCTTCCAGAACATGTTTCCAGTGAACTCACACTCTGCTTAGGTCGGGCGGAGGAGCAAATATGGACATTATTGAGGGGTCACTAACTCTCGAAGTGGGAAGAAAGAAGGGGGCGGTACAGGACTGGTAGTTCACTGTCAATTATATACATAGTACTGCACTTACCAAGAAACGGTCAACGCCGACTCCCGCCCTCGATCTGATTGATATTCTATTTTTAGATTGTCACTTCACAGCCAAAATTAAACGATCTCCAGGATCCAGAGATGACTTTGACTTCTTTGGTCATGATCTTCCGGAATAACACAAGTATTTGCGAACGGGACTTACACAGTAACGACTATTCCGCACGGTTCACAATGCGAGCGGATCTTCTTAGTTGGGGCGCCCACCTTCAAGCTGTGTGTGATGCTATGGATTTAGATGCTATGCAAGAATGTCGAGGAAAACGGACAGACACCATGGAACTGTGATGATAATGATGATGATGATGTACAATGAATTTGGAACGAAGTGTATAATAATACAAAGAATGCTCTACATAGTTGGTGTCGGGAAATCATAGATGCGATGTTGTGGGTACATTGATGCTGAGTGAGTGATGCGAAAACGAAGCTCAAAAGAACGAAAAACAAAAGAACGAACAATGCTTAGAAAAAGAAGTGAGATATGGAGCAACAGTCCTAAGCCTGCCACTCGCCGCCCCGCGCGAGGGTCGCAAAAACGCCTTTCCGCTCCATGAGCCGGTCGTACGTCCCCTGCTCGACGATCCGGCCGTCGTCGACGACAAGGATGCGGTCGCACATCAGCATTGCCTCCAGATTATGCGTGATGAACACGGTCGTGCGCCCCTCCTTCGCCCCTGCGATGGTGTCGAGGATGGCGGCCCGGTTCTCCGGGTCGAGCGACGACGTGCATTCGTCAAGGATCAGGACGTTCGATGGCCGGGCCAGCGCGCGTGCAATCTGCAGGCGCTGGGCCTGTCCGCCCGAGATCAGCGATGCGTTCTCGCCAAGGGGTGTGTCATAGCCGTCTGGGAGCGACATGATGAATGTGTGGAGATTGGCGGCCTGCGCCGCGCAGCGGATGTCCTCGTCAGAGAGAGACGGGTGGCCGTAGCGGATATTCTCGGCAATGCTCGCGTCGAAGAGGTGCGGGTGCTGGCTGACGATGGAGATGTGCTCGCGGAGGTGGTGGACGTTGATGAGGCGGGTGTCGAGGCCGCCGATGGTGGTGGTGCCCCTGGTGGGTTCATAGAGGCGCTGCAGGAGGGACGCGACGGTGGATTTGCCGCAGCCCGAGGACCCCACGATCGCGACGCATTCGCCTTGCGATATCCGCAGGTTCATATCCTTGAGAATAGGCGCATTTGGGCGGCTGGGGTACGCGAAGTCGACTGCGTTGAAACATATATCTCCATCGATGCTGGGGCAAAGCGACCCTCGAGATTCACGGGAGTTGGTATCCAGCTCAGTGAGTTTGATCAGATCGCTTGCGGCTTGGCTGGCTTTGGCGATTCGCTCAGCTGAGGTTACAAATTAGTATATAGAAGTGGATGTGTAAGCGAAGACGACTCACTGAATGCCATGAGTTGCGACCCAATGGTAACAGAAAACACAACGAGGTCGAGGACTTCAACCATTTGCAAGTATGTGTACGTTCCACGCGCAATGAGAACGGCACCGACGTAGAACAGGAGCGCCTCGGCCAGGTATATCAGTCCGCTGGCGATTCCATGCGTGCATCCTTCGACAAAAGCGCCGCGAACGCCGGTAGTGAGTGAGGTCTCTGTCGCGTCTTCGAAATCTGTCCTGAAGACAGAATCAAAGGCCATAGCACGGATCGCACGGATATTGATGATAGTCTGTACAAGCGGTTAACCAAGGTGTGGCAGATAAATAAATAAAATGACCTACGTTGTAGTATCCGCGCGAAACCTCCTCGCGCGCGCGCTTATTCCGCGCCTCACAGCGCGCAACGAGGCTGCTCTGCACTGCCATAGTCACTGCGAACACCGGCGCGATCGCGAGCCCCGCTAGCGTAAGCTGCCACCCCCTCGAAAAAGCCCATACAAGCCCCACACCGAGCATGGCGAAGACGACGCAGAACTGACCCCACACGACTGCGATGAGGTCCCGCGCGTCGTCGCCGTCCTTCACGAGCCGCTGCACGAGCTGCGCGGGCGCGTGCTCTGCACCGTCGAACCACGCCTTGTCCTGACCGAGGACACGACTGAGCGCGCGCGTGCGCGCGGCGGTGACCCACGCCATGCCCACTGCTTCCATAATCACGTATTTGAGGCCGAGGAGGAGCCCGTCGAGTGCCGCGACGCCGAGGACGAGGCCGCCGAAGGTGTTGATCACGCGCACGTTCTGCGCGCCGGCGGAAACTTCGAAGAGGACGCGCGAGAGCAGGAACGAGAACAAGGGCGTCATGGCGCCGCTGAGGACGCAAATGGCGAGGCCGGCGAAGGGGAGTGGCTTGTGCGGGAGCTGCGGGTATACGCTGCGCATGAGCGCGATGAATCCTGGGCGGTAGTCGTCGGCGGCGTCGGTGGTTGCAGGGCGCATCTCGGTGGTGCTGTGGTACAGCGCCTCCTCGACCTTGACGTAGTCCGACACGTCGCGCTCGAACCGCGTGCGGGACATGCGCGCCTGTCTTGCTTTGACAGCGCTGCGCTCCATCACGCTGTGGCGCTCCTTCATGTTTATGTACTCTTCATCGTCGAAGTAGCCGCTCACAGGGAAGCGCGGCGCTGCCTCGGTGAACGTCGCCGAGCTTGGCGTAAGCGGTGCGCTGAAGCGCTTCTCCTGTGCTATGAACGCGAAGGCCGGCGGGGAGAGGGCGGGTAGCGCGGTGCTTTGCGGGCGTGGGCGCAGGGTGTCAAAGGTGGTGCCGTTAAGTTGTGCCTGTGTTTGGGAGGGTAGAGTGGACTGCAGCGCTCGCGGCGACAGAGGCGAGGTGAGGTCTGCGACGACATCGAACATCCAGTTACCGAAAGTCGACACCGGCCTTAGCGCAAGTGCGTGCTGGGTGGTAAGCAGTCCGGGCGCCTCGCCGACGATGCCGGCTGCGGACAGCAGTGGGGATCCGACGTCAGCGGGGGCGGTCCATTCGCCGTCGCCGCCCTCCGACTCGCCCTGAAATTCGGCCATCCTTCTGAACTCCCCGCGGATGCCTTTGTAGTAGGCGTCCTTCCCGCGGTCCTCCAAATCCGCGCGGTATCCTTGTTCCACTACACGGCCGTCCTTGAGAACGTAGACGAAGTCCTCCACGGAGATCTGGGACAGGTCGTGGGTGATGACGATGGTCGTTTTATTCCGGCGCCAGTGTTTGATCGCCTCGAAGACAAGGATGCGCGAGGTGGGGTCCAGCGCGGAAGTAGCTTCGTCTGCGGTGTAATGGATGATCAATAAAGCAACGATACCATAATATAAAAGGCACATACCGAGAATGAGAACCGTGGGGTTCCTCAATCGTGCCCTCGCGATAGCCAGGCGCTGCTTCTGGCCGCCGCTGAGGCCGACACCGTTACCCCCACCAAGGATAGTCTCGTATCCCTGGGGCAGGTCCCTAACAAATTCGTGCATTAGCGCCGCGCGGCAGGCCTCCTTGACGTCCTTCGTCGTGAGACCGCGCGTGGAATGGCCTTGGACAGCCGCTGCGATGTTCTCCCACACGGTCTTCCCCTCAAAAATCACGACGCCTGCAGCACCCTGCTGCCCGACGCACGCAACCTGGTCGCGGAGCCATGCGTCGTCGAGCGTACTTAGGCGCCGCCCGTCGAGCTCAATGGTCCCGCGTTGAGGGATGTACATCCCGCACAGGAGATGCGCGATGGTAGATTTTCCGGAGCCCGACGAGCCGACGACGAACGTGAGCTCCTTCGCGGGGAGGAAAAGCGAGACGCCCGACAGGACATCGACGTCCGGGCGCGACGGGTACGCGAACGTCACGTCGTGCAACACAAGGTCGCCCTTGCAGGTTGCCGGCGTGAGACCAGCAGGGCGGTGCGTAGGCGCGGGCGCCTCGGTGTCGATAAGCGCGACAAGCGCGGCCGCGGCAGATTTCCCCTTCGCGAGCACGATGAGCTGCGGGATGCACGTCTGCAGGCTGCTCGTCGCGATGAGGCACGCCCAGAAGACCGCCATCACGTCGCCCGCGCTCGCCTTTCCCTCGCGCACAAGTTTGCCGCCGAACCAGAAGCCCTGCACGAACATGGCCATCACGACGAACTGCGAGGCGCCAGATGCCGCGCCCCACAACCGCGTCAGCTTCCGCGCGGCGAGGTGAAGGCGGCCGAAGACCGCACTTGCGCGTGTGTGCTCGAGCCCAGCGGCGTTGAATGCTTTGACGGTGTCGATCGCAGCGGCCGCGCGCTCGATGACGGTGGCAGCGATTCCGGTCTGCTCGCGCTCTTGCACCAGAAGTGGGGCCGCGAAGGCTTGCGAGAAGGCTTGAATAAATGTGAGGAGCGGGACGGCAGATAGGATGACGAGGGTCAGCGACCAGGACCGCATGAACGCGAGGATTAGGGCGGCGACGACGGTGGTAAGATATTGAACAAGCATTCCGGATGCCAGAGACGATGCCATGCGGACTTCGTCTGTCTCCCTATTGACTAGACATGAGCACCCTAAGGAGTTGTAAGAGAGATAAATTACATACCGAGAAAATTTCGCCATGAGCCCTCCTGCGCCGATTGTGCCGTCCGCCTCGTTCGTGGTGGGGCTCTGCGTGTCGAACCAGACCATCGGCTTCTGCGACACAGCAACATAGACCGCTCTGCGGAGCGCCCTGACATTTATTTCGCCCGTCCAGATCCACAGGCAGGAGGTGACGCTGCTCAGTGCCAACGAACCAACGGCAAGACCTATCAGTTCCAGAGCGGTTGTTCCCACATTGTGTAGCAGGGCGTCTTTGGCTTCTTGGGGTGGATTGGGGGTCAGAGGGAACTGAGAGAAGGCGTCGAACGCTTGGCCGACGACAAAGGTCATGAATGGGGCGATACCGCCAGCAATCATCGACGAAAAGACGGCAGGGATGAGGAGGAACGCGACGTGTCGCCGCGAGATGAAAGAGAAAAGTAGGTGGAGGGATGGTGCAACCTGTGGTGCGTCGACTTGCTCCGACATTTCGGTGTCGACGTCTGGAGAGAGATCCTTCTTCCCTACTGTGGATGATACTGAAGAGCGCGAGCTGAAGTCGGGATCGTGATCATGGGGAGGGATATGAGAAATATGCGACATCGTAGACAAAGCGAAGAGTGTGGCTTTGTCGGGAACGAGGTTAGAGGTGCTTTGAGAGTGGCTTCACGAGGACAGAAACGCTGCGCATTGTTTATGGGCCAACAAAAGAGAGCACGCATTTTGAAAGGTTCGTCGAGACAATGGGCGAACAATAGGCGACGAACTCATTGTCTATCGTGGGAAAAACATGTAGCGTGTCCAAACAATCGCTAGATGTTAGCCAAACAACGGCCAAACGGCGGCCAACCACTTAAGCTTAAGGATAAACGGTGGAGAGCGACGAGCGTGCAAAGTTTCGAGTGAATAGATTCTGAGAGCGATATAGTACCCTGTCGGTGACGTCTGTATTTCCTGTCGGAAGTTGGTCAGAAGTGTTGACATTAGGGATAAAAATAACTTTGATCTTCAAAATCTATTTATAGACACGCCTCCATCGCCGTCATTGTCAAAATTGCTGGGCAGGTTGCATCGATTGAAACAGAAATTTGAACACTAGCTCCCAGTATATTACAGTATATATGTAGCACAACCTTAACTACCTCACAGCCAAAATCTATCCGGTGGCTCACCAGGCACGACTCTGAACTCGTGAGTCATGAGTCACAGTTCATCTTCTGTCACCTGTGTGAATTTCGCGAAAAATGGTTGGCGCACAGCGTCTCCTCCTACGTAACAAAAGATACCAGTGCCCCATGCAAGGATTGAACTTGCGACCTCAAGTTTGCGTGGTCCGAAGACCACTCACATCGGAGACATGAGACTTGCGTTACTGCCACTGAACTAATGAGGCGATGGATGGATGTGAATTTTCCATTACATTAGGGCTTGGGCATGGGCCTGATGTGAGCAGGCTAGGATATATATCCACAACTCTTAACAGAGAGCAATACGATATCAGGTAAGAGGTAATGGACATGCAATACCTGTATCGCTGATTCCTGAGCGAGTCATGGCCAACGGCGGGAGTATTTAATACCTGTATTTCAAATACACCCGACGATAAAAATAGATTCAAGCAAGTAATTTAGACGCTGGACCAACGCTGGCCGCCATGGAGGGCACACTGGTACATAGCTTCCAACAGAAATTTGACCTTCAGCTTTCCATAGATTATAATATGCTTGTAGGAAGGATGCACTTATCCCAGTGCTTAAATCACGTCAGTGGCGCAGCACGCGTGAGTCATAGTTCAATCCTTCTGACATCTATGATCTGTGAATTTCGCGAAAAAAGATTGGCGGACTGCTTCTCCTGCTACGTAAAACAAAAGATACGTGCCCCATGCAAGGCTTGAACTTGCGACCTCAAGTTTACGTGGTCTTGGACCACTCACATCGAAGACATGAGACTTGCGCTGCTACCACTGAGCTAATGAGGCGATGGCGGTCTTGGCAGCCTTGTGTTTGCCATTACGCTGGGTACGGGGTTGATGTAGAACCGGCGAAGAGCAACTTAATCATACCTTGGCTAGAGGGGTGATGAGCTCAATACGATAGCATTGAGACTGCAGGAAGTAGAGGCCAGTATTTACCTTTTATTTACCCGTAGTTACTTAAACAAAATGCTTGGCATAATTCCAATCTATTTTTGGACGCGGCCTGTGATTTGACAATGCCAGCCACGGAGGCTAGGTTCGTAATCACGCATCGTTTCAAACAGAACTCTCAACTTGAGCTGCCTATTTATTAGAATGTGTGTAGCAGAGGAGTACTAGTTACCCTAGTGCCAAATTCAGGCGATGGCGCACCGCCGCGCATGAGTCACGATTCATTTCTTGTGTGAATTTCGCGAAAAAAAGTTGGCGCGCTGCTTCTCCTCCTACGTAACAAAAGATACCAGTGTCCCATGCAAGGATCGAACTTGCGATCCCAGGTTTACGTGGTCCTAGACCACCCACATCGAAGATATGAGACCTGTGCTCCAACCAGCTGAGCCAATGAGACGATGGTAGGCATCCGTAGGACAAGATAATGGGCTATCACGTCGGCGCCATCTCAATGTGATAATACAAATACACACCCGAGTACTTATAATTGTCGAGACTCTTAGCGCGATATGGTTTCATGTAAGAGGCATGTAAGTAACGCCTGTGGCGATTCCGAGTCATGGCCAACACAAGTGTTTATCAGTATTTATACACGTTGGCGACAAAAATAGCTTGGCAGGATTTCGATCTATTTTTGGACGCGACCAGTGGTTTTGACCATGGCCGCCATGGAGGTTGGGTTAGTAAAGAGGCATCGTTTCAAACAGAACTCTGAACTTCAGCTTTATGTTTATTATGATCATTGTATGATTTTGACGGGGATGTAGCCATCCCAGTGCTGCAATGCAATCGGTGGTTTAGTGCACCTGCGGCATGAGTGTGACTCATTGGCTGCTTGATTCCCGCGAAAAAGGGTCGCCGAGCTACTTCTGCTCCTACGTAAAACAAAAGATACCTGTCCCATGCAAGGCTCGAACTTGCGATCCCAGGTTTACGTGGTCCTAGACCACCCACATCGAAGATATGAGACCTGTGCTCTAACCAGCTGAGCCAATGAGACGATGGTAGGCCGCCGTTGGAGAAGATAAAGTGCCACCACGTTGGGCGCAAGCTCAGTGAACGATACATAGTTATTTTACGTTCACTTACCGTCTCCTTCAATATATAGAAGGTGTCTTGTAAAATAGTACAATGCGTGCAGCATGTTGAATGTATCGTGTTCCTTTTCCACAGCAAAGCAATCACCTTAAAGCTTTACATATGTCATCAATATGTATTTAATATTGCAGTGGTTGAGTTTATGTGTGCATCTTAAGGTTCATAGCCGTACTTCGACCAAGTTCAAATAACTGGGGACCTTTCTCCCTTTTTTCGGGGTATCTTACAACTCGCAACCTGTACGGCAGAGACTTTATTTGTACGCAGCCTCAACCCAGCGCGCAACCAGCGCGCCCTTTCATAGGGCCTTGACTCTCGAGAATACGGCTTTCTTTGTGATGCATTACCTTTCCGAGCTGAAAAGAATGTGGGGTTCCATCATCGAAAGGCGACTTGGCTGCGCAAGCACGGTCGTCGAAAAGCACAGATACATTCTCCTTTGAATACTCTCGCCGCTGTGTATGGAGCGGGAGACCTATACAGCCTCGGTCGGGAAAAACAAGTGAGCACGGAGTATCGGAAATAAGGCTCCAACCATATTATATGTGTATGTGACAAAAAGTGAAAATATACAGATACGGTTAATAGTGTGTATTATACTGTATATATACAGTATACAGTAAAAATATACAGTTAGCAAACAGAATATTTTTAAGCCTGATTCCTATGAATATTCCACTCCAATAGGGTGTCAATAATGTATGGAGAGGACTCCAAGCTGACTTCAAGCCAAACATTTGACAAAAGAGTTTGAAAACACCGTCGAAATTCACCATCCGGCTTACACCCGGCCCAATCCGTCCGGATCAAAGCTGACAAATCTACAAACATAGGTCGCACGCAAGTCCGGCAGTCTCTTCTCGCACCCCTTTTTGTCAAATTCATGTTTGATTGCAGAAGGGGAGGTTCCACAAGGCAAGGCAGGTRCTCAGTCCACCATTTAGAGGTGATATTTCAGGGATTTAGATGTAATTTCAACAACTGTATATATCACTATATACCATATGTGTATGTGTATATCCGCATTTTGGGATTTCGGGCATACATATACACATATACATACAAAAAGAACCATATATATACAGTATACATATAATATGGTTGGAGCCTTAATCGGAAATGATGATATTCTAATTTCATATCTTCTGTTCGCAAAATAAAGGATAAAAAACTATTGGTGCCCCCTGCAAGGCTCGAACTTGCGACCTCAGGATTACATGGTCTGGGACCACTCACATTAAAGATATGAGACCTGCGCTCTAGCCAACTGAGCCAAGGAGGCGATGTGCTACGTGTAAATTGTGTTTGTCTCATCCAACGGGCGCTCATTTCAGCCACGTGATGTGGATAATCAACAACATGTTCGCTGCGTGGCACGTGCTGCTCGTTCTCTCCGTCGACGACGACGACGGACGCCGACGCTCTGCAGCGCGACGTACGCAACGGAGCCATGTCTGGCGCTTTCGACATCTCGAATGCTTCCACATCGCAGCCCGAGCTCTCGCTGGGCTCGCTAGCCAGCTTTGCCGCCACACCGAGCCGCTCTGCATTCCGCGTGCCCTCCGCCTCGTCGCGTACCACTGCACAATCATCGGCTCTCGTAGCCACTCCTCCTCCTGTCTCTGCATTTTCGCGAAGGAACGCTAGCACTTTGGACCCGGACGACCCCACAGCCGATGACTCCAAGTGGGCCGACGCCGCGCCCGAAACGCCCGCCGCTTCCGCGCGGTCCGCGAAACGCGGCGGCAAGGGCGCGGCGGGGGTGACGCTGACGTTGCGCGACCAGGAGAAACACATCGACGCACTCAAGAAGGAGAACTTCGACATCAAGCTCCGCGTGCACTTCCTCGAGGAGCGCCTCGCGCAGCTCGCGCCGGACCAGATCGACGCCGCGCTCAAGCAGAATATATCTCTCAAGATCGAGGTGCAGCAGCGCGGCATGGAGATCAAGAAGTTGAAGAAGCTCGTACTCAGTTTAGAGCACGAGCTCGAGCGCCTGCAGCGCGCTGGGGCGGGTACGGGGGCCGGTGCGGGACGCGAGAGGGAGAGGGAGCTCGAGGACAAGCTCGAGGAGCGCGAGCGGGAAATTCAGGAGCTCAGGCGGCGTCGGGCGGGGTACGAAGACGACGCGCTGCGGGAGGCACAAGAGCGCAACGCGGAGCTCGAGGAGGATCTCGAAGCTGCGCGGGCCCTCATCGAAGAGAACGCGGACGAGATCGAACGCATGCGCGACGTGCTCGAGCGGCGTGGGGACGAGTCGGCGAACGAGAGCATCGGCGGGCGGAAGCGGCGGTTGAAGGAGCTCGAAGAAGACAATCAGGAGCTGCGCGCCCAGCTCACAGAGCAAGCGGAGCTCGCCGCCAGGCGGGAAGAGGAGAAGGAGGATCTCGCCGACGAGATCGATGTGCTGCGCTTGGAGCTAGAAGAGGTCCAGCGTCGGCGGGAAAACGAGAACATCGAACGGAGCGAGAGTCGCGCGCAGGTGCTCGAAGAAAGGGACCAGCGCGAGGCTGTCGAGGATGAGATGAACACAATGCGCGACAAGCTCGCCGCGCTATTGATCGAGCTGCAGCAACGGGAGGACGAAAATGACCGGAAATCGCAGGAGATCGACACTTTGGTGGGCGAGCATCAACGAATTGTGATGGTCGTCGAGGAGGAATGGAGGGGCGAAGTCGAGGAGGCACGGACACAAGTGGACCAGCTGAAGGATGTAAGCGTTTCCATTTCCTCTGTGAAATATTCGCTGATCGTAGTAAATAGATCCTCGCAGACAGGGAGACGGAATCCAAGGACCTGCGGGAGCACATCAATGATCTCGAAGCCGCCTCAAACGACCTGCACGCTAAGTTCGAGTCCGCCCTGGCTCACCTTGAACAAGAGGCCGAAAACAAGGACGACGAGTTGGAAAATCTTCAGCAGACCAACGACAAGCTGGGAGAACAGCTATGTCAACTTGAAGATGAGATGGACCGCATGAAAGAGGACTACGAACGTGCGAGAGATGAGGAAGCTGCAGAGCGAGAGAAACTGGAAGCAGTCCAAACGGCATTGAAGGAGGTACATCGTTTCTCTCTACCGTCATTATTTGACCCAATATAACAATCGTTCTACAGAAAATCGCCGATCTGAAGGACGAGCTCCAGCAGCGCATCGACCTGTACGACTCCCTCTCCAAGGACGTTCACGCGCACCGCGAGCGCCAAGAAGAGCTCGCCGCGCACGTCGAGGATCTCGTGGGCGAGCTCCAGCGCGAGCGCACTGCGCGCGAGCAGCTCGCGGCCGACTTCGACGCTGCGGACCAGGCGCACGACACCGCCCTGCGGCACGAGAAGCGCACGCTCGAGGCCAAGGAGTCCGCGCTGCAAAGCGCGCTCGCGGACCTCGCGCGCGCGCAGAGCCTCCTCGCACAGCGCGAGGCCGATCTCGCCGCCGTGCAGACCGCGCTGCAGACGCTCGAGACGGAGCGCAAGCGCCTCGGCGAGACGCACACGACCGCGCGCTTCTCGCTGCAGCTCGAGGCGGACCGGCTGAAGCGCGACCTCGAGCGCCTCGAGGATGAGCTCGCGCGCGCGCGCCGCGAGCTCGACGACCGCGAGGGGCAGACGCGCGACCGTGGCGCGCTCGTGGACAAGTTGCATGCGGAGAACCGGGACCTTGCCACACAGCTCGCGGCGCAGACGCAGGCACGACTGAACGTCGCGGAGAAGCTCGATGCGGTTATGAGTAGCCTGAAGGCAGCGGAGGGCGACGTCGCGGGGTACAAGGCGAAGGTGCTCGAGCTCGAGCAGCGGCTTGGGAAGGACCAGCGGTCGTTGATGAGCGTCGAGAACCAGTACCGCGACCAGCTCACGGAGCGGAATACCCTTTTGCTGACGATATACCAGTATCTCGATAAGATTCTTGGCGTGGACAAGACACCCGTGAGTGGTGGCTCTTTTTCCTTGGGCTACTCTAACCGATCTACAGAAAAAAGGCACGCAAGGCGAGACGAAGCCGTTCACGAACTTCAGCGTGTTCCACGACAACCTCATCACGCGGCTGAAGGCGCTCAGCCAGATCCAGATGGACTTCGAGAAGCGCTGCAAGGAGGTCGAGGCGCGTTTCGCCGATAAGTTCACCGACATGCGCAGGCAGCTCGACACGCGGTGGAAGCAGATCGACAAGTTCGAGAGCAGCCTCAAGACCGTCGCCGAGACCAAGGCGACGTGGAAGCGCAAGTTCGCGCAGAAGGAAGGCGAGCTCGACGCGATCAAGGTACGGCGCCCTCATTCCCATTCCCATTTTCGTTCAGTATGTGCTGATCTGTGGAGTAGGCGACGAACATCGAGATGGCGAACCAGCTCTCCGGGATGAAGCGCCCGGGCGGGAGCGACGCGATGGAGCTGCGCTCGATGGCCGCGCGCGCGGCGAACGCCGAGCGCCGGTTGAACAACGCGCAGAACCAGCTCGTCGCGAGCGAGGAGAAGATCGCGGCGATGAGCCAGAAAACGATGTCCGCGGACAGTAAGTGGGAGGCACGTGTCAAGGAGTACGAGGCGCGGCTGAAGGCCGCAGAGGAGCGCGTGAAGCGGGAGCGCCAGGGCAGCAAGGAGCGGGTGGCGGAGCTGGAGAACAACCTCAAGTGCGTAGCTTTTTCTTTTTCTTCGTTTCAGGACTGCCTGAACTGACATATGTTTCCAGGAGTATCCAACGACAACTGGAACTTGCCCAGAAACGAAATAATCAACTTAACGACGTTATGGACTCGAACAAGGCCTCCGGGACGAACTCCCCCGCACGCTAAGCGTGGTTTCGGTCAACTACGCTGCACTCCCTTTCCGTCCTGCTCTGCTTCTACTTCCCCTGCATGGTCCCGCTGATCTCCCGTCACGACACGCTTTCGCACTCAATGTATACCTTATAATTTCGCGTAGAATTTGTACTAAATAACTGATTGCGCCCTAATGCATTCACTGTGTAATAGGATCGTATGAGCATGCGTTTTGCATGCGTTGCGGAAACAGACTGCACGACATACAGCCTGTTGAGTATGGCTGCTCCTCATGGTACGTTGGATAGTGTTCGATAGGTGTTTAATTGGATGACTTTGGGGCGATTCCAGCCCGAGACGCTACGCAACCAAAAGTCATGTTAGAGGGTACGGAACTGGAATGTTAGATGGAGTCGTGCTCTTCGTAGAACTCGAACTGGACTGCTGAGCTTTTGAGGAGCTGCGGAAATCGATCCTGAGTCAACCTGTGAAAAAGCGCTTGGATCTGCTCTTCTTCTCGGGCATCAGAGAACCACGAGAGCTTCACTGTTACTCGATGCAACATGGGGAAGGCACCTTGAACAGTCAATAAAGCGTCGAGGTCGGACCAGTCGTCCGCTTCCGTGCGACAGGGTTCGTCTGCTCCAACTAGGACGGAAATATCCAGCTCTTCAAGGACGTTGTTCCCAGAAAGTTGTCGCAGCTCCAGGGTAAGTCCACACAAAGGTGAATAGTGGGCCTGACCAACAGCAAGATGTAACTTGACTGATTTAAGTGTTCGATAGGCTTTAGCTGCTAGGCTTGAACCTAGTCCAGCCAGCAATAACGGGCCGTTAACTTGGCAAAAAAAGCACGTTTAATTTGACGATGCACTGTTAAGATAACATAAATCACGTACAATCTATGAAGAGTGATTGAAGCTGCTTGGCTGCCTTCAAAAGTTCATTTATTTGTGAGGCCCCACTGGCATCACAAATGTTGAGGGAGGCGTTCTCAAGATGACTGAAATCGATGATTGGGTCGATTGCGGCGGGGCCCGGTGGGCGCATAAGGACCGAAAGAGCGGAAATGGACCCGTTAGTATTTAATGAGGTTGGGGTAGGAATTGTAGAGCGTGTGATGGTCTGACCGACATAAGAGGTCGTATTGGATACATTATGAATCGAGATACCGGTAAGGCCGCTGCAAAGGGAGAGAGCGACAAGCGGAAAGTTTTTTATGAAGAGGAGATCGAGGTGAGTTACTGTAGGCAGCTGTATCAGCGATATAAGTAGTGACTGTGTATGATCTTGCAGTACATTCCAGTCGTACTCTCCAGTCATCGGAAGGAGTGAGACCGACTGCAGGGAGGCTGAGCGACTGCGTAGGACCTCCAGTATGTCAATTATATGTTGGCTGAGGGGTGTCCTAGTGTCGACAAAGTATGACAGTTTATTTATGCAGCGGACAGTATCGGGAGACCCAGTGAGAAAGCGAGCTAGGCCGATATTTTTTTGTGTGGCCCAAGTCGAGTCCATCAACCCGATCGATGAGAAAAGGTGTCGGCGGCACAGTGGTAGCATGAATTTGCAGGTCCGTGACAGCGCTTTGAGAGTAACTTTTTCTCGTCCAGCACCCAATGTGTCGGAAATGTACGCAAAGATATCAAATGGAAGTGTCACTGAGGCATTCATCGGGATGTTGGGGTGGTGAATAGAAGAGGGCAGTGGCAGCGGTGACTGAGGTGCGGGTTAGCGTTTTCAAAATTTGACGTTCGACCGAAGTGACTATTCTTGTGACAGATCGGTGTCACGTCATGAGGTGTTAAGTAGTGTTAAGTAGTGTTAGCTAAGTACTGTTAGCTAAGCTAAGTACCTTGAAATAGGACTTTCGAGTTATCAATTCGACTTAGCGGTTGAGCTCGCTGATGGGGTTCCACAGTCATATTTTTCTGATGGTAAATACCACGCGATTCGGTGGGCACAATGGCATGGTATAGCATACAAGCGGAAAACGAGCTATAATCCCGTCTGTCGGCCCAAGGTTGGAGGAAGACGCATGGTCATCGACCCGACCCACTTGTGACAATGTATAAGTACCTTGCAAGCGCAGCGGAGTCTCCTTGATCATGAACTGATTTTTCTGCCTCATTCACTGCCAATTCCTTCCAGCACAGTCCCAGTATGATTATGCAGCAAGCAAGCAGAAGTGAGCATTTATATTTCAAGCTGTAGCTTAATCTCAGGAGTGGGAATCGTCTTTGGGTAGTGCCGTGCACGCACGTTTTCGGAAATACATTCGACGTTCTGAAACCGTCAGTTTTCCGTAAATTGACTCTTAAAACGTCAATTGTGGATTGTGTTTTCCGAGCTTCATGTGCAGAAACGCGGTCGTAGAATATAAATTGACGTTCTCTGATAACTGTGGTCCATTGGTGAAACAGCGGTAGTTAAAGTTTCACAACTACATACATTCACATGGAAACTTAAGCAAGAAAGACCGTCCTACAAGCTCCGACCCCAAGCCCCGGATTGCCAGATTTCGCCTGGATTTCAGGTACGTATTGGGTACGTAGGATTTTGAACCCATATGGAATCGGTTCCAATTGCGTCTAGGCAACCGGTCGCTTAGGCTCGGTCAAGCTATTCGCCCTAAACAAGATCTGCTCGCGATCTATGGCGAGTTTGTAACTGACGCTGAAAATGCCTGCTTTTGTTTGTTTCCCCCCACCCGCTTTATAGTTTCCTTCTCTACTGTACAGGATTGCCTTACTCCCCCTCTCCCCCTCCTCGTTATTATCAAGCTAATATGGGTTATAATTCGACCTGGATGTGCGCTTTCTTCATTATTACTGGACTTCTATTCCAGAGCTAATCTTGTCTTGCTGACGGCCCGTATAGAAATAAGCAGCCTAAAGCCAAGTTATATGAGATTGTCGATGCCCACGCTGGTCAAGTGGACTGGCCGACAGCAATGGGTGTCTACGATAAGACTGCGGGAAAGCCCCCACTAGACACTCTACGGCGTGTATTGAGGGGAAACTACGGGTATTCTCCAGAGAAGGTCAAGGTAAGTGTTTTCACGCGCGGCAGCAAGTATTTCCGCAGCTATACCATTTCCTTTTTTCTAGGTTGAAGGGCTAATGGAGGAAACCCACCCGCAGGATGATGCCGTGCAGCAAGAACATGGAAGCGGAAACGGGGCGCACAATATCGTCCAGGGGGCTCTCTTTGAAATGCCTGTTGTACCACCTGTTCTTGACGCTCCGGATGCGCCTGCGCCTGCTCCTCGTCAAGTGGACAACTATATCGCGAATGTTATGGATCCATTCTTTGACTTTGAGGGTATCGAAGAAGGGAGTTCGGTAGGATCGGATGGTCAGCATTCACTTTATTCGTCATTTTCCTTCTTTAATTCTGCCTACTCTTTCAGGCGACTCCGATTACCATCCGGCGCCAATTACGCCCACCAGGGAGAACGAAGATTTCAACCGGGTGGATGCTGACCTCGATCGCCTGTCATTACTCAGAATGACCCCAGAGCAGGATATACATTATATCAACCGTCGTCCATCGGAGTCCGTTACCTTACTATCGCCAGCAGAAACCGAGGCTTTCGACCTACAGCTCTTACAGGATTTTGCTAACGCAAATCCTCAGAGGTCCCGTGCGATGCGCCTACATCGCGAATTCAAAGGTCGAAGGTGTGCCAGCAATCATGAGATGATCTGTCGGTGGGCGTTGGCTCTTGAATTCTATGATGAAGTAACTGCAATTGATGTTTGGGAGGTAAATTAGCATTGTACCTTTTAGTAAAAATTTCGTGCTGAAAATGTTTATTACTGTAAAGGATCGCAATAACGGCGGTGTGATTCCCATGAAGACCATTAACAAATTTTTGGATCGCTCCTCGGCTTGGATATCGCAGATTCGCCCCGCTGTCCGTTTGAATGCTAAACATGGGCCTTCTTCACCTGATCCTCATCCCGAAGTTGTCGCTGTGTTGAACAGACCTTTGATGAGCGGTACAGCACTCCAACGCGAGTTGAAACCTTGGTATATATTATAGCTTTTCATATGTATGAGTGTTGCCCTTGTGGATTTCATACCCTTCCAGCGACCTTCTAGGATGAATTACATTTTTCATTGTCTTCCAAGTCACTAAAAACCAAATTCCGCGACGAAATATAACCGTTGAAGGGGGGCAAGTCATTCTTCGTGTACTGCTGCTCTAGTGATACAAAATACAATGCCCTCTAAGCTTAGATTAGGTAGTTTGAGGCTCCAACAGACTAGTAGTGAGCATGCGAGCGGAGTCCATGCGTGAACAGACAATGAACGGGGGTTTTGTAAGCGTAAGCGTCTGAATCGTTGTCCGTTTGTCCTTGACCCGCTTCCAAGGTCCGAGTCTGTACTTTCATTTACAAGATGGCGGCCGCTTCGATGCTTTTCATTTTCATTTTTACTCTTCCCATATTCATGTCCACTCTCTGTGCCATTTCTCGGCGCCGCCGCGTGCTTCACGGCGTGCTCGTTCGCTCTTCCCGACGGCTTTCGGCTCCATTAGCGCCTCAGATTTCCGAGCGCTTCTTCCTCGCCAGTTCACGTCGGTGTCCTCGAGCTTGCTAGTACGAACGCGCTCTAAAATCTAATGCGCTTCGCATTCTGAACGCGTCGGAATCACGCGTTCCCAAAGAGCCGCCGCGCTTCAACTTGGGCCCAACGAAACGTTGGAAATCCGCACGTAAATTACATGCAAATTTACATTTACATTTTTATAAGTCTTTCTCCAGCATTACGCGATTATACAAAGCGTAATGGAATATTGGCGTTACTTGTAAGATCGCATGGTGGACGGCCCGGTTGAATGCTTGCAATTTCGACCAGTGTCCAATTTCTGCCGACATTGGCCCGGGCCTTGCGGGCCGTAACAAGCCCGTAACGTGTCGTCGCTGCTTGCTCGCTGCGCCTAAGACCTGCGGCTTCGCTTTCTGTACAGGTCCAGCGCTACCTCACTGCCGGGCACTGTAATCGGAAATTATGGCCGTGGATAAGACTTACAATGGACGGGAAATAAGTAAGGGACGCGGGAGAGGAAGGAAAGACGGCCGGGGCTCGCAAGTGAGTACTGAGTGCTTGAGTGTTACCCGCTGCTGCCCAAATTACAATCCTGGCGATGCGGTTTCTTTATAGGGCGTCGCGTGTCCGACACTGCCGTTGGTTTCACTTGGGTGCCGCCTCCATACCTGACAAGATCACGATTTCGAGACGCAAGTTTCGCCACAGGCGAAATTTAGATGTCATCGGCGTCTATGCGGTGCCGTTCGATGCGCCAGTTGGGACCCAGTCCCGGGCGACTAGCAGACACAGACCTGCAGAAGCGCGCAGGCCACCGTGTCGCCAAGGGCATTGCCGTCGACGTGCAGCCCATACATCCTTCGGACCACCCGCGCCATCACCGCTTCTCGCTGCGCGGCCTGCGCCTATCGATCTCAGAGAGTACGCGTAGCTGTATATACGGGAGTATGTGAGTGCTCAGTACCAGCCCATAAGAGCATTTCTCCCGCCCCGCGACCGCGCTTGAGCTGAAATCACAACGCATGTCCTATGCCCGTGGGTGCGCAGCGTTTTCCACCTTCCGTTTGTTCCTACTGATTCATGGTCCTCTCGAAGTACAGCCCCGCGCGATAAAGATGGACAGTGATGGACGGTCGATCCCTAAACGGAGCGGCGGCGCGCAGTCGGGCGGCGCATAGCAAGTCAGCGGTCTCGAGCGTGGCGAAATATATGCGACGACCTACTGCTTGGAATGTCATCTAGCGCGTCGCTGTCGACTACCGCGTTGCGCCTGGTCTGGTAGACCTAGCATGTGTTAGGCACCCACGATGCCACAGTTTACGCCGCGCTTGTTGCTGTCGCTCCTTCAATCTCTAGTTCGCGATAGCACCGGGTTATTGTCACCAGCAATGGGAGGCTGCGCGGCGGTGCCTTGACGAGAGTCTAACGGACGGCATACGGGAGCGGGTAAGCGTTTTCAGTGGGTTAGAGAACGCGGGCGGCGCTGATCGCGAGCATTATCCGCCACATTATTACTATTAGGGGGGCGCGCGCAGGCGGCTTCACTATGCGTTACGCCCGTCCGACAACACATAACTGTGTCTCAACAGCTTGTCTGATCGAGCATCGTAGCACTCGTGTCGGCTCCAGGCGTCCGGGATACCCATTAGCAGATGCCAAGAGACACGACCTGAAAGAGGAAATTATAAACCTATTGGGGTGTGGGCAGCGGATTAAACAAGTACTTACTACAAAGCAGCGAGTGCAGCGAACGGTTATTGTCTACAGGTGGGACAGGAATGGAGGAGCAGTTGAATAGAAGATAATTAAGCAATAACCATCCGGGTCGCCGCTGCCAATGAGGTCCTCGATTGAATGGTGGGAGTCTCATCGAGCTTGACACCGGGAAGCAGTCGCAGAAACGGGTCGTACTTGACGTTCACCCGCACCTGCACCTACTCGCGGCCAATTACGCATGCTCTGAACATTTCAGAACGTCCGATGCGTCATATGTCGCGCACAATCACTAATTACCCCCAGCGCAGTTGTTTCGGTTGGGAAAGGAATCTGTTTTGAGGTCTCACAGCGTTCTACACGGCAGTCATCTGCCAATATAATCCATGATGTACTATATTCTATTCTAGATTAGTGTGAACAGGCGGTCAGCCGTCCACAAACGGTATTAGCTAAAGAAAAAACACTTTACATTTTCAGCCGGAGTGTGCGAAGCCAAAGAGAAAAGAGGGCTGAAAAAAGGAAACAAATAATAGAAAGGAGACAAATCGCGTACTAGATCAAGGAACCGCATTCACGTAAACGCCAATCCAGCCCAAGCGCCGACTGCACCGACGACCACTGCGCCAGCCACAGCCCGAAGCGTGGACAGCCCCTTGTACTTGGCTGCCTGCGCCTTGCCATTTTTGGTCTCGACTTTGCGGAGAAGCATCTTGACCGCTTTTTCTTCGCGTCCAAGGATGATGAGTGCATTGGGGTCATCGTCGTCCTTGTTCATGACCAGTTCCGCGATGAACTGTAGGGAAACAGCTTGTTTGAAAACGATGTCAACTTCTGCCTTGGGTATTATGTAGATGGTGGCCGGGGCTTCGCCAGAGAGCTTCGACACAAATATGTCGCGTTCCACTGGGCTTTTGGTACGTGAGAGGGAAGCCGCGTGGCGGCGCCTCACGGTGAGCTCAGAAGGGGCACAGTCATCGGAGTTCGATGCAAGGTCCTCTGATTCCTCGGAGTCCTTCCCAAGCTGTTCACTTGGACACATCGAGCTAACAGAGGGCGATTCCTGCTTCAGAAACGACGCACTGGGGCAGCCGGCGGAGCTGCTTTCGGGGGACGGCGGGATAAGCGTTCCGGGCATTAGAGACCGCACAGATGTCTTGCTCTTCATGGTTTTATTCACCGCGACGGGGTTCGCATTGGCCGTAGAGACGAGATCCTGCCAACGCACCATCCGAGCGCCCTTCGACGCGACTACATATTCGTCGCCGTCGCCATCAACGGCTCCAGGCTGGGAAAAGCAATCCACGATTTTCTTCGGGTTGGTGGATAGGGAGAGCTCGTTTTGTATGAGGGGCGCCTGGCAAGGGCGCCTACGGTTGCGTATGGCGACTTTGACGTCATTGACATTGTCGTCAGACGCAGAACCTGGGGTCCCAATGAGCATGGACTCAAACGCGTAGGCCAAGTCGCCTGGGGTGTCTGCGACGCGCATCTCGCTCGTGGGCAGCAAGTCGACAAAGGGGCAACCAGATCGCGGGTGGCCTGCGCGCGCTCGTTGGCATTTGGAGCACTGCGGAGCTTTGCGCGTTGGGGTAGTTGTCGGGGTGGTATTGGTACTCGAGGAGCGAATGGTGGGCGCCATCGTGAGTTCGGTGACAAAGGAGGGGCTTCGCCGTAAATTCACAGTTCAAGTGTAGATCACTTGGACTGCGTTCAGCGGGCACCCACGGCTCCTCGCGCCCCGCTTCCACGCGGGCGGCTTTGTTATCGTGTGGGATAGTCGCTGATTGTCGTCCGCTGCCCGTGGCGGTTGTCATGGCCATGAGGCGCCGCTTGAGCACAGCCACTACATGACAATTCCAATCAGATTTTGTCAGCAACGTTTTGATGCGAGTGCGAAGCGGACTCGGAGCGAATATAATATTCAAGTTTAAGTATCAGGACAACAAGGAGAGGCGGCGCCACCCTCTCCCGCACCCATATTTTGGTATCTTATCTTTTCAGAGCCTTTTTTAACCCAGACGTTGAAGTTTGAGGTCACATATTGCATGACACCGCCTGCAGAAGTTGTCGAGTGGCTGGCAAATCGTTACCCAAAGCCTCGCATTGATGCGGTTAGTGCCGCTTTCACCATGGAGGCGTTTTGATTTTTTCCGACAATCTCATTATTTAGGACTGGCTGCAAGGCTGTTACAACTGGCTAGTTGACGAAGAAAAATTGTCCCCCGCTCTGAATCTTTCTGCATTCATGGAAGGCTTCGAGTATCAACTCCTTGCATCCGATCTTTCGGATTCAATGCAGAACAACACCGGTCTACAACTTGATGTTCGTCGGCCTGTAACAACCTTGCGAGGGCCGCCGGTCCTTGTCCAGATCGTTTCGATCACCGACATAGGTATGCCTGCTGCCCGCCTTGATCAGATCAGGGTAGCCCGAGAGGAGTGGAAGGGGTCTAATGTCGATACTGCTGAGGACAAAGGGGATGGATACGCTCCTGGAATTCCTAGCTACCCGCGAGGGACGTTATATTTAAAACTCTCGGATGGGACAACAACTATCAATGCCATGGAATATCGCCCACTTCCGCAGCTAACAATGGGCAACACCGAGCTAGGATACAAGGCAAATATAAACCCTTCGCGGCATTTGCCTTAAGAGAACATGACTGACGGATAAATTTTAGATTCAACTCCTGGAAGGCACTCGGATATGTAACGGGATGGCTTTGCTGGAACCGGCGACAGTTAAGCTCCTAGGCGGATGGAACGAGTCGGAAGCAGCGCAGTTGGAAAACTTTGAGAGGGGTTTGGCAGATAGGCGGAACGTTGAAAACCCCAGGGTTGCCAACTAGAAATCTACGTATGCGTGTTGTAAACGACCGACTTCGCACATGTTCTACAAAACTTCAAAGTTGTAAAGGCAAGGCACACAATATTTCTGAGACACATCAATTTTATTTCATCTATTACAAGGTCACTGTTGGTCAAACTTCTGGGATGAGTGCCACATACGAGTCTACCAACGGTACCTTGAGGCTTGAAGTCCTCTTATTTGATTTTGGAGGCGCGTCGCGGAAGACGGACGCGGACGCGCCTGTCATTCCGGCCGATGCGATTCGTTGTCTGGCGCGGATGGTGTGGAGGAAGCAGAAACTGGGCGCGGACAGTACTTGGGTATGTGCATCTCCTCTTCATTGAAGAGTTTGTCTGTGACGTTTGGTCAGGCCAAAGAGATCGACGCGCTGGAATCCCGTGAGTATTTTCCACGAGCCTTCGTTTTGCCGCCGATGCTGACTTGAGGCAGATCGCATGTCGCTGAGCAAGGATCCCAATTCGCAGGTCTCGCAGATGTATGCGCAGCTCGCGCATGCGCTTGTGAACTTCCTCGGGATCGCATCACCGCAGGACATGGCGGCGTATGCTCTGCAAAGTGCGGCTGATCTCGTGGACCTCATTTCGCGGGTTTGTGTTGTTTCTTCTTCACTGTCTTGTGCTTAGATTTATGTTCCAGTTTACCACGAACACTTTCACCATCTCTACGCCTTCGTTAGAGCCTTTGGGCGCGTGTGTGTCACCCTCGGTCGCCCTGATCAACCATTCTTGCGACCCGAATGCCGTCGTTGTCTTTCCCCGCCCGAACGGGGAGGCGCGAAAGGAAGTGGAGCCTCTCATGCAGGTGATAGCACTGAAGCACATAGCGCCGGGCGATGATGTGCGTGGTGTACACCTCACAATGTGAATTTGCGACAATGCTGACCCACATGCAGATTCTTACGTCGTACATCGACACTACTCTCCCGCGCGACAAGAGGCAGAAAATATTGCAAGAGACATATCACTTCACCTGTAAGTGCGCGCTGTGCGCGCCCCCTGCGGATGCTCCTGTTGACTTGCGAGAGGCGGTTTGGTGTCCTAAGAAATGCGGTGGGGTTTGTCCATTGCCTACTGAGGGTGCGCTCTTTAATGTTTTCTGTGTATATATATTTCGCTGAAAATCGGCGTTGTAGAGAATAGCCTTACCCGATGCAGCCGATGCAAAGCGCCTCTGAAAGATACCGATGCTGTCCTCGATGCTGTACGTGTCGGGCAAGAGGCACTGGACAAGGCAGAGGCTTTACAGGTCTCAGGCACGTAACGCGTCTAAACTTCCGAATATCACCTCACTCATGAACTCCCCTCCAGACCCCGAAAAATCCATACAACTCACCACGAAGCTCGTCCCGATTCTCATATCAGCCGGCCTCGTCCCAGGCTCGCACCCCCTCCTTGCCCTCGCGCGCCTCAATGCGTCCCTCCTCATCACGCACCTYCCCTCCGCCCCRGACCCCGCCGTCGAGGAGGTGCACTCCCCCGCGACGCAGGCCAGCGCACCCAGCGGCCCCGCCGAGGCGCAGGCGCTGCTGGACGACGCGATCTGCGCGGCGGCGCGAGCGAGTGCGGGGCTCGGGCAGGTGCTCGCTGAGGGCCACCCCGTGCGCGGCGTCGCGCTCGCGGAGCTCRGCAAGCTGCTTAGCGTCGACGAGCCGGABCCGGCTCACGCGCGCGCGCCTGTGGGGCTGCCGAATGGTGCCATGGGCGCGGCGCCGGGGTACCCGCCATCGGGTCCCCCGCGCGTGAAGCTAGCGTATGAGACGTTGCTGCGTGCACGCGCGGAGCTCGTGATTGGCTTCGGGGGCGGGACGAACGAGGGCGGGACGGTAGGGCGCGGGGTGAGGGAGATGGCGGCGGAGTTGGAGAAGGAGATGCAGGTTTGGGCGGCGGGGGTGAAGAACATGCTGAGTGACCAACACGGCGCGGGGTGGAGGTGAAGGCGTTTGGCGCAGTGTGACTTTAGTCGAGGGATTGTCGCCGAACACATTCTATCTTATTCAATGTGTGCGTATTCACCGAACATAAACCACTGAAGGTCCGCTATTAACGCTATCTTTGCTATCAAATCAGAGATTGGTATCCTTGTTTTGTACCATGAAAATCCCTCCCCAACGATTTTTTTCGTTACATATTGACGTTCAGAAAAGGCAAAGTCGAGTCCCGTATGCGCATACCAATTTCCCGAGCTCGACCTATAATTTGGTGCTACCGGTTGCCTACTTTCTCCGCCGTGTACAAAAATGCAAATCTATAAACAAAACACATGGGCGTCGACAGTTTGACAGTTCACATTTATAAACTCGTGGAACTTATTTCGCGATCTATCACACACACTGACTGCTGACTTTCGATGACTGATCCTGCTCCTGCTGCTAACGCAAGACCCCGCCTGCTGACGATTGTGCTACTTCCCACTAAACATAACGTCACAAATGATGAAGGCAACGGACGGTACCTATACGAGGTGTGTTATCGCGTTCTAGGTTCACCGGCTGCGACGGCTTACCACTGGTGTGCTAGGAAGTGACCATGTTGGTCCCGTCTAGGCAGGGAGATATAAACAATGGGGACAACAGGCAATACGAGGTGTGTTATCCAGCGCCAGACGTTCTCTGTCATGATGGCCTACCATCGGRCTTACTCAGGAATAGTGTGTGGTGCTCCCGGCGCCTAAAAAGAAACACGGCGGTAAAGAAGATAACGGACGATACGTGCTGCTGCCATCCAACAACAGCGAAGATGGGAAGCGATACGCGACCATACTCTTTCTCGATTCATACGAGGCGCGTCGCTGACTTCCAAGTGACATCTCAGCTATGATAGCTTACTATCGAGGCTCATAGGCGGCAGTCGACGCCGCGCTCGGTGCTCTCAGACACCACATGTCTCCCGGCACCGCGAGTCGCTGGAACATTGAGATGCTCTTCCCCGTGACGAACAACGAGGGAAAGCAGGTCTGGTCCGCGTTTGACGCCACAACATGGCCCTATGTCATTGAAGAAGCAGCGGGGAAGGTGCTGGGTATCCGCCAGAAAGTTGCAATCGTCGACCGTGAGGAGCCGTTCGTCTCCGGGGTAGTGGGGTTCTTTAGGAACTTTCTCGGTGGTTCTGAAGAAGAAACGAGCAATCGCTAAGAACGAAGCGTATAGCAGTGGGCCCTGGCGAGATGTCCCTACGCGGAGCTATGTAGCATTGTAGTTTGGATCATGCCATGCTGCATAGCGCTGCATAGCTTCCCATAGGGATGTTTTGGGGCACCAGAAATCAGATAATGCTGATGGGCCTCCCGTTTACTCTCTGACACCCACTGGTCTGACTGCATTTGCTGCAAGGCCTGGCATAGTGTACCTGTGCCATGCTGCGCACGGCGTTGGCAGGGTAAGAAGTGAGATTTTTTTGACTGTCTTTGAGCCTGTGCTCTGCATGGTACTGAACCTTTCTCGCTCTCTTTCCCGGCCCTTCCTCCCGGACAAAGTTCAAATTTTTCGGGGACAAGTTTGAAAGTCATTCCAGCCAGGTTTTGGTCAGGGTCCCATTGACAGATGCGGTCGGCCGGAGTTGGCCGGTATTATTCTCACGGACTCCACACGCGAGTCGCCCAGAAATATCTGTGGTGTCGGTCCACTACCACCACCTTCTGGTGCAGGATCGCCCAATAACGACAGAAGTTCCCCCCTTCAATTTCCGACTTTGCTTCACTGAAACGTCACTTCCAAAAACACGAAATCTCTCGCAGCCCCAACAACACCCCGCTACCATCTGCAGTCTCTAATGCGAGGGAAGAACCACAGGATGTCAGTGCGAAGGAGTTCCCAGAAACAAACGATGTCGAACATAATAAGTCATAACGCGGAAAMGATGCGAAGCGTCCCTCCCGCTAAGGCTTGACATCCGACGTCCGCCGACAACGGGCTGAGGGTGTACAGCGAATTGACGCGTAGAAAGCTGCCTCTCGATGCAGCAGGAGCAAGGCTCATCCGAAAGGTAGTCATGTGGTCCTCGTTGGACAAGGCAGATGCTTTACAGGTCTCGGGTACGTATCCTATCTATACACCGATTGTCACTTCGTCCACAAACAGGCTTCCAGACCGCGAAAAATCCATCCACCTCACCGCAAAGCTCCCCCTGATCTTTACATTAGTCGACGTCGTTCCAGACTCACGCCCCCTCCTCCCCCTCGCGCGCATCAACGCGTCCCTCATCAAGCACCTCCCCTCYRCCCCTGACCCCGCCGYRGAGGATRTSYYGYGCCTYTGGGYGCCCGATGGACGCGYAGAGGCGCAGGCGCTGCTCGATGACGCGATCTGCGCGGCGGCGTGAGCGAGTACGGGGCTTGGGRAGGTGCTCGCTGWGGGCCCCTGTTCGCGGAGCCCGACGAGTTGCTCAGTGCGGATGAGCCAGACCCAGCGCGTGCGCGCCTCTGGCCGCCGAACGATGTGATGGGCGCGATGGGTACTGGATGGGTGCTATTCTGGGATACCCGTCCTCGGGACCTCCGCGGGTGAGAACGTACTGAACGATCAGCGGGGGCGGGTCGGAGGCGAAGGTTTTTGACGCGGTGGGTGCGGTGGCACGCGATGTCGCTGACAATGGGCTGTGCCCGGTAGATTCCAAGTCGCTGACCCATTCGGCATGGCTAATTGTGCGTATTCAACTTCCAAATCACTGAAGGTCCGCTATTAACGGTGTATTTGCTACAGAAGTGATTGGTATCATGAACGTGTACCAACATGAAAATCTCTCCCCAACGATTTTCTCGTTATAATCCTCAGCAAAATCAAGTCTTGTGTGCGAATACCAACTTCCCGAACTCAATCTAGAATTTGGTGCCGTCGAATAGGTCCCCGTGAGCATAAATCTAAATCTATAAAAAACGCGTTGCTGCAGGTCTCAGCGACAGGTTACTTTTATACCTCGTGGAACATTGCGCGATCTGTGCCCCCCCATATCACACTCACTTAACACTGACTTGCAATGACTGATTCCGCTCCTGCTCCTAATGCCAGCCCTCGCCTATTGACCATTGTGCTACTCCCGTCTAAACATAATGGCACGATTGATGAAGACAACAGACGACACGTATGCGAGGTATGTTAATAGATCTAGATTCGTAGGTTGCGATGGTTTACAATTGGGTTTGCCAGGAAGTGAATATTTCGGTCCCGTCTGGGCAGAAAGATATAAGCTATGACGGTAATAGGCAATGCGAGGTGAGTTATCCGGTGCTGGATGTTGTCTACCTTGACGCCCTACCACTGGGCTTACTCACAGGAAGAGTTTGTGGTGCTCCCGCCTAAACAGACACATGGCAGTAACGAAGATAGCAAGCGATACGTGCTGCTCCCGTCCAAGAAAACAGACAGCAGCGAAGATAGCAAGCGATACGCAACCGTACTCTTCCCCTATTCGTACGAGGTGTGTTGACTGTCAAGTGGCATCTCAGCTGCGATGGCTTACTGTCGAGGTCGCTCATAGGCGGCAGTCAACGCCGCGCTCGGCGCTCTCAAACACTACATGCGAGCGAGGTCCGTGCTGATTGGAATTGTGGCGTTGCAGCGAATCGATAGCGTGCTCTCCCGCTCGGGATGGGAAGAAGGACGGTGTTCGTGGCACCGGCGCGGGCGCGGGCGCAGCTCGACGCGTACCAAACATCACGAGCAGGATCGACGACGACGACGACGGGGCAGGCACAAGCGCAGGCGAGGCAGACACTGCTTGCTCGGATTGGGAGCATGAAGCGCTGGGTTGGAGTAGGGGATGGGGGTGGAAATGGAAGGACGCAGGCGCAGCTGGGAGTGGGTGTGGTGGCAAGAGCAAGGGGGATGAGTGCGGGTGCGGAGGGCGGTGAGTTTTTCTTACTTTTTTTGTGTGTGGTGGATGTAGGCTGACCTTTTTTTGGCTAGACGCGCGGCACAGTTGGCGCCCATTCGCACGCGACGCCATCGCGGGCGGCGAGGGGCCGAGCGCCGCGCGCCGCGCCCTGCGTCGTCGCTCTCGTCTTTTGGGGGCATGACCCGCACGCCTACGCGTATTCGCAGCAGCAGCAGCAACACCACCCGCACGTCTGCGCACAGCAAGTTTATGCGGTCCCAGTCCTCCTCGCTCGCGCTACTGCTCGCGTCCTCCCCGGCGCCGCTGCTGCGCTCCTCGCGCGGTGCCTGGTCTTGCGCCGACGACGATGACGCTGAGGGGACGCGGTCCGCGGGGGGTCCGGCGGCTCAACCGGCGCCACCGGCAGCCCCGCTGACCCAATGAGCGCCGCCGACGCCGACAACGACGCCGAAGCACCGCCACGGCGCCTGACGCTCCCTGCTCCGCTTCTTCCCATCGAACGCCGCGCCCAGCGCCTGGCTCATAAACGGCGCCGACGCACTGCTCGTCCGCGGGGTGATCACCGTCGGCGGACTGATCCTCGCAGGGGGCGACGTGGCGCTGGGAGCCGGTGCGCCGCCGCCGAACTCGACGAGCAGCTCGGCGCACTCCCACGAGATGCGGTACTTCGCGTTGATCGTGTAAAAAATGGCCGCGAGCTCCTTGTACGCGAGCTGTGCGGTGCTGACGTCCGTCATCGACGCCGCCGCCGCCGTCCCCGCCGAAGCTGACGCCGACGCCATTGAGTTCTGGGAAAGGGAAGGATTGGTGTTCGACCGCGCGCGCGTCTTCGGGCGGGCTTTGGTTGACAGCTGGGCGAAGAAACTCGGCGAGGGGAAGGCAGGATATGACGAAGCAGATCGCGAGCATCGTCCCGCCGCCCGCGTTCGACGACGCCGAGCCGGTGAGCGGGTTGCAGGCTGCCGGCGTGTCCGTCCACGCCTACCTGTGCTAGCTGTCGTTCAGTCAGACATCGGCGACCGGCACGTGGTACGATCTCGCCGTCGCGCTGCAGGCGTAGGCGACGAAGTTGCCGCGCCGGCGAAAGAGAAGGCGGTGGAGCTGATGCAAAAGATGCTGCAGCTCGACGTCGGGAACGCGTTGTACTGGGCAGCGCTGGGCGACGCGTACTTCGTGGCGCACACGCGTACGTCCGGGCAATTGAGATTGACTGGAAGGGCGCAGTCGCGTGGGTGAACCTTGGGTTGCTGTATGCGTACCACGGCGACGTGGATCTAGCGAACGAGGCGCTGTATCGTGCGCAGGTACTCGATCCTCGCATGAGACGGCGTGCTGCGCGGGCACGTCGCACTGCCCCGCGCGCAGATCCTATGGACGCTAGGCAGGGACAACGCGCACGAAGGCGCAAAGACATATCTTCTCGACTGGTGCGTCCTACATCTCCGCCCTCTGATAACGTCTCACGTCCCGTAGCATCGCCGCGGTCCGAGATAATTTACCCGCGATCACCGCGCTCGCGGGGATGAGCATCCTCACGGCCGACAACGGCCTCGTCGACGCCGCGCTCAGCGAACTCCAGAAGAGGTTGCGCCATACTCCATATTTATCCACTGTGCTTTTTGATTAAACCACGGRTATCATCCTCCATTTATAYAATACATTTTATAASATCTCTGTTTATYCACCCATATTCTATCATGATYACAACAGCCACGTTCACGAAACCTYGTAAATGTTAGTTATAAAGATAGRTAATGKATGTAGATTGAATACTCACTGTTCAATTGTACATTCACGCGCAGAAATCATTGCCAATAAATTGGATTATCAGCAAGATATGTCTCGATGGAGGTCTCTATAGGCAATCTGCTACTCCGTGCCACTCCTGCCCACATTGGCAAATTCCTGTCTGCAACCAAATGATAGCGRTTGTTTTGCGGATGATGAATATGTGAATGAACCGCTTCGTAAACTTCTTCCCATTGCGAKGGCACGGTACACGCTTGCGATTGCAACCACACTACGTGTTCTGCCGTTTTAAAGTACAGTTGGCGAGGTATTTCCCGAATAAACATGTCGCCAGGGTTGCCGACATTTGCTGGAGGTACGGCAAATTGGTCTTGGTACATATTGAATGTTAAGGATGTGCATGGATGGTGGATTGTTCGATAAAGATACATGATATAAGAGACTCAATGTACAGAACAGCATAAAATTTAATACCAATGGATGACGTTAAGTTTCACTTTTTTTGCTAAACATCCTCTGCCAGCGTCATGGACAATTTCATTCATTAAAATATCTTTCCCGGCCTATAGTACATGCTAGAAATGCCAATGGGACTCGCCACAATACTTTTTTTTCAGGCCATGTTCTAATTCCATTGCATGATTTCTGTTTTTGGACCCGTCTAAATAGACTGAAAGGTGACTCAGTACATCGTCGTGGAAAATTGTATAGTAATGCAGACGTACTTCAATACAGATACATGATCATATCGTGGTGTCCATTTTCTTTCTCGCGAGACTTGGCGACAAACACATTGATAGAGGTTACAACGGGTGTTTGTTGCTGCCTGCTGAGTCCAGCCCAAGCGGGGCCATCTCTGTTGGCAACTAAATGGTAGTGGGAATCGAAGGGATGCGATACTCCTCCAGAAATGTGTCGAGTGGCATACACCCAGTGCAAAGGCATGACACACTGCTCGCAATCCAGAGTGATAGGATACTCGCATGTTTTGAAAAATATGTCGGGGGGGAATTCACAAACAAACAAATCTCCTGCATGTCCAATTTCATCGGGAGGAATGGTGGTTTCGTGTTGGTAAATATCGTAGAATAAGCCCGTATGAGAGTGATGGACTGTTTCTTTGAAGAACATGATGTCGCAAGCTGACTGATGGAAAACAGTAACCATTTATTTTGTCGGCTCAAAGTCGATCTCGATCTCTATGTCGTCAGTGTGGGTCTAAATATACATTGATAAATAGAACCCCATTTTTGGCGTTAAAAAAGGCTGTGTCGACTGGAACTGAGCTCCAACTGCAAATCATCCTCATGTCTCCGTACAAATTCTTCGAATCTCCGGACCTTATGTATTATGCCTTCTTCAACAGTGATTGGAATGATCTCATGCATACAGCTGCCATCAATGAAGTAGCTCTGTATGCAACGAGASAAATAGTCCGTGCCAGGTTATATCATCTGTTGAATAAATTCTTTGGTGAAGGGGRCCACACTATATTTTGGCGTCTTTTGGCCAAAGCATCTGCCGCTATTTGCGGAGAAATTCCTTTGGCTCTATTAACTTCCAACGGAATAGATACCCCAATGGGCAATGTATGTGAATTGCTGATTCCAAAATATCATCGTCATCAATTCGACYGCTTGCTAAAAATATTGGGTTATCACGAATGTCAAATGGCGCCCAGAAATATAGTACACCATTTGCCGTCTCTTTTGGAGAAAAAGATTTATTTCTCGAAACRTATTGAAAAYGCACRTCAATTAATAAGCTAATGAATTAATRGTACTGACCTCTTCAWTTGACAGCATTCAATCTGGGTGATTATTCGTGAATGCCGCTGGGATGGAATTATACATGCCCTTTTGCGTGAATCAACTACCGTTCAAATGAATGCCATCACATCCTCTAMAATTTACAGCTTATATCCGAGCACAGTCAAAAACCGTGTCGCATATCCCRACCRAATTCTACGCGCAACCGACAAAAATTTGGACGGTATTTTTGAAYGCCATGGCATTTACGTGACTCCACCCTTAATYCAACAATCACCTCGCAGCGCTTGCGGAATTGAATGTGCTTACAAATGGCGTAGTACAGTGAACRACAGCATCTCCCATTCCTTCTTATGGAACCCAAATTTCAATGTYRATTTGGGTTTCTATCAGTACRAATGGAGACTYGGAAAACAGTGTTTTAACTCTTTCTGTCCATTCTACGCCCTTTCTCACTTGTCCAAAGACCTCACAATCTCATCAAACCCCAATCCAATGCTCACAGATGACGTGAATCACAACTTAAACGGTGCAATTCATTCTAATTACTGTACATAGATTGACTACTGATTGCCTATTAGCAATGCTCCGCGTCGAATGGTTTAACCGACACACCATCAGCGGCTACCTTCAAAAGAAATTTGGCCTCTTCCTGATTGACTATTTGCGCAACCTAGGCAACTACTTTGCGCTGGGAAAAGATGACGACTTATGAAATATCCTAAAACTGTCGGGAGCTCTCATCTCAGGATCATGCACACTTCTGCCTCTGCATCCTGACCTGTTTACTCCCAACGATATCGATTTTTATGTTGATAACACTGCCAAACACTTCATTCTGCGCAAATTTCTGGCAGAAAATGGGTATGCTCTTATCCTCGAACACACTTCCCTCATGCAACCTGCCTACCCTCAACAACTCGTTCATCATGTTGAACTTCATCACAACAAAGAACACAACAAAGTKGTSCAGATTATCTGCTCCAAAAAAAATGCYGCCGCAAATGCCATCATCGACTTTCATAGCACGGTYGTGATGAATTTTATTTCAGCTGACGGCCTCGTGTCGCTCTATCCGAACGAGACACTGAGCAGACACGGTATTCGTCTTCAATCAACAGCCAATGCTGAAATGGCGTTCAACAAATACACGGCGCGGGGGTTTGTATTGCATCCCCAACGCAACTTAGARCGAAATGATCCTATTTATAACCTCACCGACTTACACGATAAATCGACACTCTTCCTGCCCTTTCTGCATGCGGATCGCTCAACTTTGCAGCACATGTCATGGATCCTGCCGTTTCGACCCGTTGACACTACTCAGCACGGAGAACCGGGATTGGTTGTCAATGAATCGGGGTATCCAGGTATGTATGATTCATATTACTTTACAACAAATCTCATTCAAATCATACCTTAGCTCAATCGTTGGTTTTAAATCGGATGGATGTTATTTGAGGATCCTGAAAAATTTTGCACTCCATCATGTATACCTACCTATAATGTGTCATGTACAAATTTCAATGCCTCAACTATGTAGTGGGTACTGCCGGCTAAGGTATGATTTGAATGAGATTAGTTGTAAAGTAATACAGTAATTCAGAAACTTGCTCAACGTCGTCTGAGAAAATGAAAGCATACACGCCTCCAACTCGATTACCATATAAAATCGATCTTATTTTGTCAAAACCGGACACCATGGGCTGCCACAAAGGTACATTACTACATTGCATTACAACGGGCTGGATTGGTGCCGAAGAAACTTGTATGTGATCAATGAACAATAAGTACCTCATTCCATGTATGAAAATTGTTTTTGAAAATCTTGGTGCAGGAGGAACGGTGCTACGGCAGAAATACGGTAAACCTAGTGAACGAGCAATGTGGCTGTGCAAAGACTTCGCGATCAACGAGACGTCGCCACGTCGGTTGCTCTTGTTGTCTTCACTGCACTCTCTCGATCTCTACTTTGCTGGCGGCACCGGACAGCAAAAAACTCGGCCCTCGACACTTGGCTAACTGTAGCAAACAATCATGCATGCATGGACCTCTGCTCCGCGATTTCCATGTGACTGTGCCCAATGCATGCGCGGTGGCCGCACTGAACCACGCTTGGTTTCAAGGACTACGTATAATGCCCATGCACAGGCGCATCTTGGGCTGATCGGATCTTTTGCTGAGTTTGTACAAGAACAAAGGCGAACAGATGGCATCCTACCCGATGCTAGTGGAGGATCTCCCAGCAACAATCTTCATGGTCAATCTCCATCACCCAATGTGTCTCCACTATCTGCTGGCAGCGGACAAGAGCGACTACCAACATCTCCAGACCCAAACACCCGGCCAATGAACAGACAACATTTGTCCGCAGAATTTGAGCACAGACAGCATGGCATCATGCAAGAAGATCTCGGCGAGGTGCAGCAGGAATTTGGGGTAGGGAGTGGACGTATGTCTTCACTGTTTGGAAGTACCGGGAATGCTACTACCCCAAGGCCATCTCAAAGCCACGTATGTAGTGTGATATTGCAATTACTCTACTGTCTATTACTTCGGTGGCGTACTAAATACACGAGAATAGGATGAATTTGACCACAATGCTGATACTCAGCGGCCTGATCCAGGCAGTCTGGATGATATACCACAATATGAAGAGCATCATCGACAGCCATCTATGAAGTTGCCGAGGTCCAGGCTACCCTCGAAGAACTCAAGATTGTCCAGCAGTTCATTGAACGCATCCGTAATGCCTCCCTTGATGCTGACTGCCTTCCTACTGATGTTATTGAGAAACTTCGAGATCCTCCTACCACTGTGTTTAATCTTGACGACCACGAAGGACTTCGAACAGCCATTAAGCTATTCATTGCATCTGAAACTGCCTCTGAAGAAGTCTTCAACAAATCACGCAATATTTTTAATGATGCTATGGAGCGACAACTTGGCGACAACTTTGAGGCTCTTCCGTCGCTCTATGTGGTCAAGGAACGTATCAAAGAAATCACTGGTGTCTACCCACTTATGCACGACATGTGCCCTAACACTTGCATGGCATATACTGGTCCGTTCTCGGAACTTGACAGCTGCACTAAATGTTCTACTCCGCGCTACAACCCAGAGGTTCTCGCAACAAGTGGTGGTATCCGTAAAGTTCCTCAACGTCGGTTTGTCACTCTCCCAATTGGACCACAGCTCCAGGCTATTTGGCGTACTCCTGAGGGTGCGCGGAACATGTGATACCGCCGGAATCTCACAAGATCAATGCTTGAAAAAGCCGCTGCGCGTCCTGACAAAAAAATTGTTCTCGATGAATACGAGGATATATTCCATGGCAGTGCGTATCTTCAGGCAGTTTACTCAGGCACAATACATAACAACGACATGGTTCTAATGCTCTCGATTGATGGCGCTCAGCTCTATCAAAGCAAACAATCCGACTGTTGGATATATATATGGATTATACTCGATCTTGCTCCTAGCTTACGATACAAGAAGCGTCATATATTCCCTGGCGGCTTTTTCCCCGGTCCAAATAAGCCAAGCAACATTGAGTCATTCTTATACCCTGGCTTCCATCATGTTTCGGCTCTCATGAAAGAAGGACTGTCGATCTGGGATGCATCTGAAAACAAGGTGTTCGTGTCAAAATATTTTGTTCTTCTAGGATTGGCTGATGGGCCAGGGCTTACCTATTTAAATGGGCTGACTGGGCACTCTGGCGCTTTCGGTTGTTGTTTGTATTGCCCTGTGAAAGGAAGGAGGAAAGATGGTGGTAACCATTATTATCCAGCGCATTCAAAGCCCGAGAATTACAATGTCGAAGGATGTAATCATGAAGACATTGATGCAAAACACCTCCCTATTGGTAATGCCGCGGATTATATCACAGCTTTGAATCTTCTTCTCGGAGCGCACTCACAAGCAGAGTATCAACGACTTCGCCGCATGACAGGAATATCACGCCCAAGTATTTTTAGTGCCTTTGTGCGAACACTTTCAATTCCTCGCTGCTTCGGTGCAGATATCATGCACCTCATATCCCTAAATCTGGAAGACCTTCTTTTGGGCCTGTGGCGCGGAACAATAGAATGTGACCCCACAGATAGCAAGCAACTCTGGAATTGGCTTGTACTTGTCGGAGACGTTTGGAAGGCTCATGGACAGCGTGTAGCTGATGCAACACCTTACCTGCCTGGCTCCTTTGACCGGCCTCCACGAAACCCCGCTGAGAAGATCTCTAGCAGGTACAAAGCATGGGAATTTCTCACTTACTTCTTTGGTTTAGGGCCTGGTTTGTTCTATGGGATTCTTCCACCGGTATACTGGAAGAACTATTGCAAGTTGGTAGCTGGTGTGCGCTTACTTCACCAGTGCTTGATCACAAAAAAGGAACTGGTTCACGCTCACTCTTTGCTTCATCAATTTGTTGCCGAGTTTGAAGAACTTTACTATCAGCGCAAAGCTTCACATATTCATTTCTGCCGACAAAGTATTCACGCGCTTCTCCATCTTGGTCCTGAAATTCCCCGTCTTGGACCAGGCAGCACTTATACACAGTGGCCAATGGAACGATCAATTGGAAACCTCACTGAAGAGATAAAGCAACCATCCCAGCCCTACGCAAACTTGGCAGAGCATGGAGCACGACGTGCTCAAATGAATACTCTCATGTCTCTATTACCTGATTTAATCCCTACTCCGCGGTCTTCACATTTAGCTGTGGACATTGGGGATGGATTTGTACTGTCAATGGCTGATAGCTGCGCTCGCTCGGTTTCTGATGTGGAACAGGAAGCTGTGAAGTCTTTTTATTTGACCAGGAACATACAAATCAAGGAGAATCTCAAATTACACAAATGGGCTCGCCTTCGTTTACCTAACCTTCAATTTGTCCGAACGGCATGGAAAGAGGCACAAAAACCTCTGCACAAAGTTCGCATCTCACGCAATATTCAGGCAAGTTTTTTTTACTTAGGATTTTCGACTTGAATATACTCAAATTCCTTTATTTAGTTTTATAAAGATGCTACAACAAAGACACCTCTTTTTGGTGAAGTGCAATACTTCTTTAGGGCTAAGCTACAGGGAGACGAGGAAAATTTTGCACTTATATCTCGTTATAGTCCTCCAGATCCTGCTTTGCTGACCGAATCCAGCGGGGCTCTCATGGTCTGCAAATACCAAGGAGTCAGCTCACTGGAGGTTATTCTTGTCAAGCAGATCATAAGCTGTGTTGCAATGGTTCCCTTCAAGCAACCACATGATGGGCATTTTTTTGTTTGCAAGAAGATGGGACTAGATATGGCATTTTTGGGCGGTATACAGGAGAATGAGAGCGTGTAAATACAGGTCACATGATTTAATTGGCGACGCGTTTGACGCGTACTTTGGCTCCCCCTATTTTAGTACCACTCTCTTTTAAGTGCCCTGGTCCCTACCTATGACAAGATCCAATGTGTAGGCTGTGCAGCACAGATGCTGATGGTGTACCTGATTGGACATGGACTCCTCGGCCTCCTGTGGATGATGAAATAATCCCAACATCAGATGTAGACGAGATAGAACTAGAGGTAATTGTGTTCTTATTATCTTTGAAACATCTCAACATGTTTGCAGATTCTGCCGCATATACTCAAAGCATATAATTTGACGGAATCAAATGTACCAAAGCCTCAAAGCACTCAAGCTGCCGCTGCATTACCCATGGAGTATACTGAGCCTCAGGCTGCAGTGGCCGCCGAATACGAATCAAGCTCGTCAATTGGTAGCTTAGTGAGTACACAAAATTTCTACCTACACTCAACAATCTGAAATCTGGATCAGAACTCTGATTTCTTTGCGAGTGTGGATAAAATGTGGGAAGATTTGGAGACATGCTTCCCAGCATTTGTAGCGTTTCAAGCTCTTCAAAAAAACAAGCGAAAAAATAGAACCACTGAAGCACCTATTGTTGCACCAGTCTCCATTCAAGAAGATGACGAGTCTGTAACAGAGAGCGATGGTACAACACACAGTCCATCACGGTATCCAAAGCGGATTCGATATGCAATTCCAGAAGAAGAGGAGGAGTCAAGCGACTCTGCCAACCGTACTGCTATTCCTATGACTATCACAGACAATGCTTCCCCTCAAACAGCAGTCATAAACAACGAGAATACTAGTTTATAATTTGGTCTACCTGTCCGTGTCCTGTACATTCGAACACTTGTAATATTAATGTGACGAACTTAGCATGCCCAAATTAGAATGCGTGCTGGAGGCATCACCCGGCTCTTTCCTTTGCACCACCATGAACTATCCAAGTACTACCCGTTCTTATAATCCCTTTACTCAGAAAGCTGAGCCTGATTTTAAACTCGAAGATGACTCTGACATATTTGATGTAGTAGTTTCTCCTGAGCTCCCAAGGGGGAGGGAATATTCCCCTCTGATGCGACAGCATACAGCTCCAAATCATAGTTCCTCAAGCCCTTTGTGGGCATGTCAGTCAGAAGCTTTCTCTTATACCAACAAGGAGAATTTGAACTCCAAGGTATTTTACTCATCTTCCTCGCTAGGATTAAACACAAACATGATGCATATATTTGAACTTTACACAGCCGCCTGAGCCATCACTGAGATATGCAACACACCAGGAGCTTCTTGGAGCCGGAAATGAGGCATACGAGAAAGTTTACAACACTTTCATCTCAATTCGCGGCCGTTACACTGAACTCAGGTGCGTTACTTGAATATATGCACCTCTTTACTTACAGGTGGTGTCGTAAATGCAGGGCCCAGTACCATCACCTCGCTGAGAGTACAACCCTGAAATCTCCGAGGGCTATCCTTGCCCGAGCTTCCACGTCAACCCTCTTTCAGATTCCAGAGTCGGGTCGATTTGACGGAAGCCAATACCCCCATGTCAAATTTCCCACTCGACAGGCCTACAACAAGCACACTACCGCCAAAGCTGCCAAAAAGAAAATAGCTGACCCTGCAGCAGAAGACAGTGATAGTAAAGACAAGGACATCGCCATCACTGACTTTATCGAGACCGAGAATGGCACCATAGTCTCGGCGGATACAGCAAGATCAATTCATAATCTTGCATGCTCTGTTCTCATCGAAATGGACTCCCACCCTGTCATGCAGCTCCCGAAGAAATGGGGCCAGGTTGGCGTCACAGAGCGCAAATTTTTCATTCGCGAGATGTACGCCAAATTCCCCACATCAGCAATGCCCGATTTTGGGACCCATGCTATGGCACTGTGGGAAGCTATGCAGTGCTGTATAGCACCCGCATAGTGTCCCATAGTGTCATAGCATGGGTCCCCATCTGCGTAGCGCTGGGTAGCCCCTGTAGCATTCCCTAACATTGCTGATGCATTCTCTGGTTATGTCACGATGATTGGAAGGTTTTACTCATTGCGTCAAATGCTGTCCGGACATACCATTCTGGTATAAAACGTCAAACTGCGGCTGCTTCAACGTCTGGGTCTCGTCAGGCCACTAGGGTCAAATTGGAGCATACTGACAATGTGCTGAATCTCAGGTATTTACGTGCACAATAATTATGACATGTGGCCGTGGGCGCTGACTCACATTTCCCTAGCAACCAACTGCCGTGTTCTCCCCTTACCACCACCACCACCACCGCCGCCGCCGCTGCCCCACGGGCTACTGACTTCAACATCAACGGCGATGAATCTGATGACAACGATATCTATCTTGAATCCCACAAAGAAATCCCAGCAGCAACATCTCCAAAGCCAAAAAAGCGGGTTGTGTTTGATCTCACAGGATTGGATGATGAACTGGAGGTTGTCGCACCAGTATCAGTAAGTACTCCTTCACTGAAGGACTTGATATCTGAAAGGATTGTGGTTCTACAGTTCCCACCTGCGACAAAACGAATCAAACTCGAACCAACTGAAGCGCCGGCACTCCCATCTTCTGTAGCAGTTTTACGCCCGCAGGCGCTGTCCGTTCCGCCACCCTCCATGTCAGTGGATTCCTCTCAGGTGATTTCGGCAGAAGAGGCCAACATTACTGCTGGTTCTCGCAGTAGCTTGGGCCCAGGTATTTTCATAATTATATCTTACTGTCCTCACGTTGATGGCTTGATTTTATCTCTGCAGATACTCTCGCGCCTGTGACCTCTGCCAATGACCCTCCGCTTTCTGTCGAAAACCCATTGTAATTGTCCTTTAGTTTGGCTATGGGTATTGCGGCAGTGCACACTAACTGATCTATTTTATAGCGCTGCCTTATATGGTCCAGCAGCAGGGCCCACCGGACGTATCGATTCACTATCATTAATAGCAAAGACCGCGTCGTCAAACAATGCAGGAAAGGTTCCAACAGCTGTGGCGGAGACAACACCTCACGCTGTACAAACAACCACAGACGGGGATAATGAAAGCCAGGCCCTTCGCCTTGCGCGATCGAAGGTCTTCCCACCTGGTTCAAAGAAAATCACCAACAGTTCATCTGCAAAGTAAGTCATTCGACGATGTAACACAAGCAATTCCACATACTGACAGTAACTTATGGGTTTACAGAAACTTGTACTATATCGATTACTTACAAGCAAACGAGCCAATCACTCCTGCTGCTTTCGAGCTAATCTGGAGTGAACTTCCTAAGGAAATTGTGAAGGTGAGTATTGACATCAATCTTGCACAAATTGTTACTGAGATATTACGCAGAAATATGCCGCACTAAGCAAAATTCGGTGAATCCAACACACATCAAAATCTGCCTCTTTGCTTCTCGCTCTCGCTCCAGCCTCCTGGTGTTTCTATTGCTCTTGGTCTTGCTTACTTCGACTATAGCACTCACTTTTGTTTTGGCGCCGACTCTCGTTACCGCACTTGCCCTCACTCTTGCTCTTCGTCTCGCTCTTCGTCTCGCTCTCGCTCTTCGTCTCGCTGCATCTCGCTGTTCTCGGCCTTGCTCTTCCTTGTGGATTTCATTCTCTCAGTTCAGTTTCTGCCTTCAAGTTTCTTGGGAGTCGGCTCTGTCGGCTCTGTCTCTACTCTCGAGTTTCCTACTGCAAAGTGCTGGCCAAGCTCTGGTTACCGCTGTCAGCCTGACTTATGGTGAGTTGGCACTATTCCCACTTACATTTGCTGACGTGTCGGCCTCAGATTAGATTATAGATTAGATTAGGACGGGTATCTCATAGATCCGACCCGGAGACCCAGCTACAATCCACCGTATGCAGAATAATTACGGTATATGATGTGTTCTGCATGGTTACGCCATGTTTTCCAGTGTATAATAAAAAAGATTTTCTTTGTTACACATCGTTACATTTTCAATGTAACAAATCGGGCCTGCAAACGGATTGAGTAACAAATATGGACTGCAGTGTTTTGCTACACGATGTTTTGTTTGGTTATGTCCGGTCACCTGGATTTCTCACTGGGCTTAAACACTCATGGCAATCTTTATATCTAACGTTCCTGCTACTCTTCTCGCCGTCGAACATTTAGCTCGACCGTGCATTTCGTCCGCGTTCTTATTGCAACATGGCTTTCCATGTGACGCTTTGGCGTGTTTGTGTTTGTTTACTTATTGCGATGTCGTGGCGACGGTCGCGGAGCAAATGTCGTTTGCCGTCGTCGAGAATCTTCTCCCCGATGTCGTCCTCGATGCCGGTTGGTGTTTGCAATGCCATATTGTTACTGGTGAGTCACACTTCGATGATACGTGTCTGCACTGCTAATGTTCAGGTTCCGAGCGTAATACGTCCACACGCGACTATGTCGTTGCTCTTGAAACTGCGCTGCATGCCATGCATGATGATCTGATATGTGTCATTGATCACATACAAGTTTCTTCAGCACCAATCCAGCCCGTTGTAATGCAATGCAGTAATGTACCTTTGTGGCAGCCCATGGTGTCCGGTTTTGACAAAATAAGATCGATTTTATATGGTAATCGAGTTGGAGGCGTGTATGCTTTCATTTTCTCAGACGACGTTGAGCAAGTTTCTGAATTACTGTATTACTTTACAACTAATCTCATTCAAATCATACCTTAGCTCAATTGCTGGTTTTAAATCGTATGGATGTTATTTAAGGATCCTAAAAAATTTTACACTCCATCATGTATACCATGATGACACATTATAGGTAGGTAATACCTACCTATAATGTGTCATGTACAAATTTAAATGCCTCAACTACGTAGTGGGTACTGCCGGGTTCACCCGGCCTTGCGAAGCGTAATATGTCAGCTGCCCTCAAGGCGAGACAATTTTTCACATACTTTATAACCCATTTCTGAATTGTCCGACACACGTCAATGTTTTTGAAAAATAATTGTTGTGTAGCTATAAGGTGGGCTGACTCCCTGGGGTGCTTCGCCAACCCGTTTGAAAAGGGGACTCGGAGGTCAGCAATCTAGAACGATCTGGCTGAAAGGAGGACCATGATAGCCACTCGTTATATGTACTGCTGCAGCCGTGGATGAGTACGGACTCGGACTCTGCACACGTGCTTGGGAAGGAAACTCCGCTACATTCTGGTAGTGTAGATTATACGGCAGTGAGATATAAACATTTTTTCCAGTAAATACTACATGGAACCCACGTCGAGTCGGCAACGAGCAGACAGCGAATTAGACGAAGCATGAGCAGGAAGGGAAGCAGTGCCGGAGGCCATGGCAATGAGAAACAAGTAGGAAAGACGCACAGGATGTTCTGCTCGTTTGTGTCCAAAGGCAGGGGCATGCAGAAAACTCAACGGTATGCGTCACGTACACATCCTGCTTGTCCGCAGTGGTTAAAGTCAGCGGAGGGCAGCGAACTTGAAGAGGAATAAATAAGAAATGCTGGCGATCGGTCATGCTGGTCTGCCAACCTCGATGCCCGCAGCTGGGCACTCTACCTATGTCAGCAGAAGCAGGCTCCGGAGAAGGCGAATTCAAAATGGTATGAGTACATTGTCGGCGGCGTCCGGGGGCGGCGATGCACAGTGAGATCGATAAGGATGGATATGCACTGTCTGCATGTTTTACTTGTTGTGTGGGGACCAACGAACACGGCGGGCTGGCAGATTGCGGAGGGTGTCCTGGGCACACACGGCGCATGAGTAAGTTGTTACTCGATGCCAGACCTGAGTTTCGAGCGGAAAGCGCCCGAGCGCCACGCTCTTTGATAGAACAGTGGATACGCTTGTGCATTGGTGGGGCAGCGGCGGTTGACACATCCGGCCATTATCTGTAGAAACCTGTGGAAGCCCCAGATCGCTCTAGCTTTACGCGGAGTGCGATGCCATCCACGGTGCGGTGTAAAGCGACAATGACGAGCGAGAGGGAGGTGACGCGAGCAGGATAGTATGGAATGCATTTTAAAAGATTATGGGTCCTCCATGACAGTGACACAAGGTGGCGTGCTTCAAGTTCTCTCCGGGGTGGCGATGCGCTGCACCTTCAGCGGACGGCAGCGCCGCAGCGGCAACCACAACACAGATTTCCCTAGAGCACTCCGAGCGGCCGGTCGTATTCCTCCTGCAGCGACAACCACATGTATTCTCCTCCCACTGTTTGCGATCGGCGCGTTCTACTGGGGCACGACAGTTGTAGGTGTCTGAGCCTGACTTTGTTTTGGGTGTCGGCCTGCCGAAACATTGAACCAAATTGCGTCTGCTTGTTTTCTCTTCTTTATTCAGTAGAAGCGCTGGTTGGGCCAACGTCTATCGCACAACTACAGAAACTGCAAACAGTACGTACCTGAAGGCCCTATGGCTTGGCTCGATCCGTCGAGTGTCATTGGCACACACGGCGCATAGTCAACCTCGCGGTTCTTGTATGGCGGGCTTTCGGGGTGAGAGTGTGTTGATGGCGATGGATGAGATAGATAGTTAATAGTCTCCCGTAAGCAGACTCCAATACCGCTATTGATGATAAAGTTGATCAACCATTGACGATAACAGTCGATCAACTTACCGTCTGGAGTCTGCTTGCAAACGCGCCACCGATACTGGCATAAACATTTTTACACACTTTTGGCTCCCATGATACAGCCCAGTCAATGTTACATAATCGGTCTCTGATACAAATCATTCACTGTGCACCCATTTCTGGGTCGTTTTCTATGAACTCTTCTTGGAGACAAATACATCTATTATAAGATCTCGTCTGTATTTAGTAGAATACATTTGTGGATATCTTTTTATTTGGCATACAAATATGCTAAACCAGCAATTTTGAGGCGTGTGAATTTGTTCTAGCTATATATCTCGAGGGAACACTGGAAAGAATGGCTGAAAATGGGCTCAGAAGTTAAGTGAGTATACCATCAAGGAATTGCTGAGTGTATCAGTGTTGACACTTGAACTGAAATAGCAAAGTCTCACTGTCACCATTTACAATATCTGATTGTTATCAGATAATAGATCCCACGTCTGTCAGCCCAATTTTGCCTTAATGACAGATGACTCTACTCCATGATTGCCGCTATCCAAGCTTGGAGGGTCTGTGAAGTGCAATGACTGGGAAAAATCTATGTATGGAAGCCTTTTGCACATAGTACTCAGGTAGGCATGCTACACGGGGGCATATGATAAGGTTCACCGAACCCATACACATAGCCGCATAATATGGGCCCACTGAATTCGGCCAACCGGTGAACATATTTACCAAACAAAGAAATACTGCTGTAGTACATATGATATGCGTCGAGCAAATTCGGTGGTAGTACATTTCTGTTTAGGCAGGGTAGCATACTGCCCCGGCCACCAGGAAAATGGCCGATAGTTTGGCTGTCACAGCGGCCAGATTGGCCGCCGTGCGTTCCCATAGCGGCCAACGCGTGGCTAAATGGCGCTAACTGGGGCCATTAAAACGCGGCCACTTTGCGGCCACAAAATTTCGTAGCTTATATAATAGGGACCATGGCCGACAAACCATTTGTGCATGGGGTGAATGCTACGGCCAGTCAAATTGTCCAGATTGACAAACAAAACGGCTGCTCACCGCGCCCCTGCTGTAACAAATATTAATAGTTGGCTCCAGGTGCCAGATATATAGGAAGGTTTCACCGACCAGCTTTCCTAAAAAATATCCGGATCAACCATGCGGGCCTGCCACTGAAGTCGCTCCATTCACCTATAGTTTGGGTAAGGGGTTGGAAACACCACAGCCACACTGCGGCCAGAACAGATTTGAAAAGGTGGCCGCCATGTTCGGCCACCTTTTAACAAATGAATATCTGCTCAGACGCAGTGGCCGGAATTGGCCGTGATAATATGATTGACTCCCAGGCCGGGAGCACAATTTGTATTGCTCACATTCATGGCTGATTGCATGGCAAGGCAAAGAAATATATATATATTGTGGAGCGCTACAGATGCATATCGGGGTGCTCATCAATCCTCAGTCCTCATCCTCATCATCCTCATCTCCCAGTTCAAATAGGTATTCAGGGAGGGCGGCGAGGATTGCGGCGCTGGATGGCCGATCAACATGCACAGTACTCGGCGGTGCCACAGCTTCAAATTCAGTGGATGCATCTTCGGAAATATCTTTGCTGTCCATTGCATCCGTGTATGCAGCATCATCCGAGATGGACTGATCATTGGTGGCCGCCGAATCATCGATATCTCCATCAGATTCATCCTCACTACCATCCGTGCCCACAGACGACAATGTGCTGCTGGCCGGAGATGGTGGCACCACTTGGGGGGCATCACGAGCCACGGAAGGGGCAGTCTCGGCATGGGGACCATCTGTGGCCGAGTACATGTCAAACACAAAAGATCCACCTGCGGCGGCCACATTGCCTGGACCTGTCAATGGGTCACCCGTCCCTGGCACTTCGCCATACTCGGCGGGCACCTGAATGGCCAGTGTAGGTGGAGTTGCATCATACATGTCGAAGATATCAAGGGTGTCCGGTCGAACAGTTGCAGTGCCCGCAGTGGCAGCAATTGAAGCGGGCGCACCATACATATTGAAAACATCATGATCCGTCTTGCCGGCTGCGGGATCGAGGGTGTCATACATCTCAAAGATGTTGAAGGAATTGTTGGCGGCCACCGGAGCCGTGTTTGAGGCCACTTCAGGATCACCATACATGTCGAAGACATCTGTCGCGGCCACCGCCTGCCGGCCGGGGGATGCGAGAGGTTCATCATCGGCCGCGTCCGCGGCCAGAGTATCATACATGTTGAACATGTTGGGTTCATCAGGTTCAGGCGTCCCGTACATTTCAAACACCTTATAATTGCTGGGATCTTCAAATTTTGTGTCGGCCGTCAAGTAAGTCAATTGAGGCTCCAAGTCATCAAAATACATTGCGCTTGGCCATACCGTGCCCATTGAGACTTTTTTGCCGGCCGACGGGGTGAAGCAGAAGTTTTTCGATGCGAAGCATGGCGGGAAACATTGGTTTGTTGATGGTGGAACCTGTTCTGCTGAGGCAGCCAAGTGGATAAAGTTTTTGGGGTCCGGAGGTGCAACAGAGTCATCAGTGACCAAGTAGCCGTCCGGATTGAGTTTCCCTTGAGCTAACTGCCAGAAATACCCAGAGTGCCACTGCCCTGCCCGCAAATTCCAACTTCGGCCTTGACGTCAATACTGTCCCAACCGATCTAAAATCTCCTTGGCCGTTGGCGTCGCTCCAAACCTCCACTGAGACTGCATGTTTGGTTCTGGGTTAGGATAGCTGGGGCCATGTCGTTCACAGATTGCTTTTTCACCTAACTTGGTGGCCAGTTGCTTCATCGCTATGGGATTTTTTGTGGCCATTTCCTTTATCACGGCCAATTCTTCCAATTCATGGGATGTACTCATGTCTTTCCGACCAAGATCACTGTCTGCTTGCCCGGTGGACCTGATGGCTGCAGATTGGGCCTGGACTTTCATCAAGCTGTTGAGGCAGTGGAGATACATGACCCGCGTTTCACGACAATATTTGCACTGCTCATTTGATAACGGCTCAGCCGGTGGTGGCCGAGGTACTGTTGGCTGAGGAATGTCTTTCTGCCTCCAATAAGTTTCGAGACACAACTCCACAGTGTGCCTGTGCAAGAAGTGGCCACTGAGCTTGCGGGCGGCCTTGGAGTCCCACCAATTCATAGCATGTTCATTGATCCGAGTATACTGTAGGGGGTGTGACCTGAGACAGGGTGGACGAAATTTGAATGTCGGCCAACCCCGCCGTGACTGCTGACAAGAAAAATATTTTGGCCAAACTGAAAATTCGGCCATGCTAAAAAGTCATCTTTGCACTCAGAGTATACTGTACATTTTAGTGTCAGAGCTACCTAAACGACCTTTTTATCAAAATTCAACCGTTTCGACGCGAAAAGGAAGAAAAATATGGGACAAACTATTTTTAGAACCAATTTTGGCGACCGGCCACCGGCTGTGTGACCTAGGACACAGCACCAAATTCGGCCACATCCACTTCGTTTGTGACATGTGACGGCCGAACCATTCGAAATCGTACAGTAGTAGCTGCCCCCCAACCATGACAGGAAGTCTTTGTCGATCTCGAGTGGCAAGGCCTCAATTTTGACGAAGGACAGGGCATCGGCCACCGAGCGGACCACATGAGGCACTTCGATGGGCACACCCATGGCCGTTGCGAGGCCAACACACTGCATCACAAAGAGCTGGGAATGGCCGTTAAATTATTTATATTTTTGGCACCAGCCACACTTACAAGTTCCTGTTGCAGCACCTGTAGCTACCATTTCTCCTATCATAAGTATAGGTAATTACCAGCAGCCCATTTTACCTATACCATAGTAAGGTTTGAGAGATTTCTCATCAGAAATGCCATGTCCTTTCATTTCATCTGGTTGCCTCACAGTATTGAGAAATTTCAACATGCTGCTGGTCCTCTCACTGCGAAATATCAATATGCAATCTCATGTGTTATTGAGCGCTTTCAATGAACGATTTTCACTTATTGTGGCCTATGATTTCAAATATTGTGGCACACTTTCAGCACATGATTTCATTTAATAATCTGTGTTATCAATGCGCGATTTGATATTTTATAGGCATGCTTTCAGCGCGCGATTTCATATAATAATCTGTGCTATCAATGCGCAATTTCATATTTTATAAGCATGCTTTCAGCGCGCGATTTCATATTTTATGGGTATGCTTTCAGCACGCGATTTCAGATAATAATCTGTGCTATCAATGTGCAATTTCATATTTTATGGGCACGCTTTCAGCGCGCAATTTCATATTATAATCTGTGCTATCAATGCATGATTTCACACTTTATGGGCATGCTTTCATCCGGCAATTTCATATATTTGTGTACTCTATCATGCGCAATCTCACATCTTGTGGGCATGCTTTCAGTGCGCAATATTGCATCATTTCATGTATTCATGCGCGATATCAACGCGCAATCAGTGTGCAATCTCAGGTTGTTATTACTTTCTGTAGGCACACTTTCAAAACACAATCTCATATTTTAGTAGCGCTTTCAATGTTTGGTGCATGGTCTGCTGGCACAATTAATAAGGAATGAGCACATGATGAAGATTACCTAATGATTTTTATCTAGTTGAAATCTTCATCATCATCATCATCGTCATCATCATCGCTCTCTTCATCTGATCCCTCCTCTTCGCAGACTGCAGGTTCTTCATCTTGTATATTCACTAGCTCGGTCTCTTCATCCAATGCCGAGTGCCGTGTAGCAGAGTTGGAAGCTGGTGACGGTTCCACGGGGTACCTGGAAGCCCAGCAAGGGGTTATGCCGAGCTTGGTGAGTATTGGCAACCAATCAGCAGCACATCGAGCAGCCATCCGGCGCACGATATGTGCTTGCTTGTGTGCGTACGCTGATACTCCTATGAGTATGCTTTGGTCGCCTTCCTTCCGCCTCCCAGCTTGCATTTCCCACCATTCAGCTTTCCACTCGTACCAGGCAAGTACCCGCCGCATCTCCTCAGGTACTATCTGATATTCTTCCTGCCAGCGCATCACTCGGGCTCGCGTTTTTGCCCACTCAACCCTCATGCTCTCATGAAACTCCACCTCATCTTGGGTAGCGGATTGTGTACGAGACACAAGCCAGATCCACGAAGGTTCGTACCGACTATTGCTGTTATCTTCAGGATCTTTCCCAGGCCCACGAATATCTTCGGTCTGCAGGTCCTTCAGCCACTCGCACCATGGTCCATTTGGGTCGAGGGAAATCAGTGCAGCACGAGCCTTGCGGTATCGGTGAGCATGTTGTTGTATTTTCTGTTGGATACGCTTATATAGGGTGACCATCCGAGTGTTAGGTCGATTGCCAGTTCCGGATATATTTATCTTCTTAAACTGCCATAGACCCTGGATGACGCGCTGCTGTCGTCAAATCTCCGCCAATGCATTGTCCGCCTGCACTTCCCGCAAGCGCCTCTCCTTGTTGAAGATGACTTTCATGTCTTCCTGCTCTTGGATGTGGGATGGGAATGTCGACGGTAGGTGCAGGGGGATTCCTGCTACATCCTGCACTCGCAATTGACCATTTTCGTCAGCTTGCAGGTTGTTGATGGTCAACATTGCTACGTAAGGTGTGTACACAAGTTGAACTTGTCTCCAATTATTGATTTGCTGCAGTAATATCATTTGTTTGTCTTGTATGTCCACTTTGCGCTTTGTTGACCTTCTGACTTTCTTAGCTGCTGTTTGTGGTTCGGTCTTTATTAGATACCTATCGAATTTAACATTAGCTTGTATTCCATCGAAGTTATCTATGTGTGAGCACTTACTGACGGTCTTCAAGTTCGAAAGCAGTCGTGAAGAACCCAGTTAAAGACACGGTAGTCGGAGACGTCTGTCCGCCTTGAGCCTGCAAGGTATCCTCCTTCGCGAGATCTAAGCAAACATCCTGAAGTGTCGTAGCTATAGTACCCAGCGTTAACTAAAATGTTAATAAAAACTTAGTATAGTACTGACTGGAACGCGGCTCTGCATACAGATTTGGTGCTGTGGGATCATCTTCCCATTTTTGCACCATTTTCTCCCATTTTTCAATAACCTCCAGCGAAAATGTCGAACTAAGCTGATTGAAGACATCTTCTTGTTTCCTGCTCATTCGAGCTGCATCTTTGAGTTTGCGACCAAGAAGTGAACCTAGAAGATAACGGTTCGTCAATATTGATTTACTTTAGTGTACAGAATACTCACGAAAGCCAACGAGCTGGCGGAAATTCCAGCCGTTCCAGTGATCATTCAGCGTGTTGTGACGCGCGGCAGGTCCCATTTCACAAACACTGGGTGCGAGCGGGTTTGTGTGCGACCAATTTATTTCTACTTCTTCTCCGCATGTTTTTCTGGCACCTTTCAAGTAATTGAGTGAGAAATTCTGCCGACAAGGTTCTCCGTGCCCATTGATATGCCATGATGGAATCACGGTGTCGACGATTGTTTGCGGGTTAATTCTCATGTTCTCGGGAAACTCGATCATGCGTGAAGCCAAATTTTTAGACCACTGACATGCGATATCGTACGTGATAATTATCCGCGGTAACATCAGTCCTACAAGAGCAGACAGTATGATGAAATCCATGTTACAATAGCTGAAAAATAAGGAAACATATTAGCAAGGTATCATTCATTGAGCAATATGTAGACCGTACCGCTCTCCCTTTTGAAGGTCTCCGACACCATTCTTTCGAACAAGAAGGTGACGTGAACACAAGACAAGACCGGCACTGGAAACGGAGTAACCCGGCGTCGCCTTCACACCAGCTTTGACAATGGTGTCGTGCTCTGATTCACAAGTGTTGATCTATGGTATGCAATGAGAGATCAATAAACCAGCATATGATTGAAAATAACACACCTCGGGTTGTTCAATATAGTTTTCCAAGTGATCTTGATACTTGTCTTTGTTGACGAAGATGGCCATGCCCGGCATCAATTCGACATCCTTGATTTTACGGTCCTTCCCCTTTAATTTGAAGTTGGCATCAACTGCAAGGTACATGATATAGAGGAACCTGACGATTTAAAAGGTCAGTAAATATGTCTTTGCGTATACTGACTCCTCACATCATCGGTCTGGATTTGTCCCATCCTGGCGGAAGATTCTTACCCAGATGCGGGCATGCCGGACATTTGACCATCAGTCTGCCTTGAGGTGTACCATTGACGCCCGACGGATCCTGTCCCCGGCCAGCCCGCTTCATGGACATGAGGTTTTGCCAAATACGAAAGGTTCGGTGGATCTCTGGATATTGATACTATGATCTGAGGTAAGTAACCAGCCAATATAGAAAGATAGACCCTTACGATTGTCTTCTCGATCCCAGGATTATCCGTTTTACAAAGGATCGTATGGTAGAAATTGAAGAGATTTCCTTTTCCCTGTAAGGAAAGTTTGTGAAATGTATCGAGAAGATCAAAAGTAAATACAGTTCGTGGGCGGATAAGAGTTGCCAGGAACCATTTCTTGCAAAGAAGCTGAGTTTGTCAGTCAAGTGAGTCTTCCGAGGGGCATCCGCAGTAATCAATGTTGACATAGTGAGCACCCGAGAGGTCAAATACCATGAATCCCTTTGGACCAGGGATGGGGCAGGGACATGCGGCGCCTTCATGGCCAAGTTGGACAGATAGGCCAAGTTGACTCAGTGATGCCTTTTCGAAGAAGCGGCCATTCCACTTCTGTTCCAACTTTGTTATTCCAAAAAAGATGTAAGAGTGAACATCTTACTCACCTCTACCTGGTGCAACTCAAGTTCTCCATGTCGAGTGATAAGGCATTCCCTGCACATTATGGAGGTTCCGTGCCCGCAATCACGACATCGAAATGTCCCGTCGTGGGCTGTGCACGAGACACATTTGCCGCCCATAGTAGAGGTACGAGGGCCATCGTGGCGAAGAAGCTCGTCTAGGCATAAATCGCGGCATGTCAGCCATTCAACGAGTTTGTTCTGAAAGTTAACAAAGGTGAGAACAAGTTAAGTACACGAGAAATGCTGAAACATACCTGTGTTGTACCCCTTTTACCCCTCTTCCTCTTAGACTTGGCTGTGGGAATGAGATCTCCAATATTGATCACACATGCTACTCCATCTGGGAGCTCCGTATTCGCGGGTGCGCTGTTGATGGGAGCTGGAATAGCAGACATAGTGGGACTGTCTGCAGTGTTGTGTGTGCGCTCGGTCAATTGTGCTGCACGAAATCGGCCGTTGTTCGAACGTGCGACAGTGGTAATGCGTGACGTTTCGATGGTGGTCCCAAGTATGAGTCCCGCAGTATTTCGTGTGCGAGCCATAGCATTTCGCGGACAAGCTTTGCAAAATGCTGGTTGATTGTTTCGCCATCGTTTTGCTGGTTCAGCATCGGGAGGCTCGCCACTCGGCCTCTTCGACGCCATTTTGGGGTGATGAGAGTTGAAAGAGACTTGAAGGGAAGGCCATAGTTCGTCGCTGGCAAGGATTTGAAAGGACATTGAGAAACGAAGGTAAGATATGAAAAGACATGGCCGATAAGACTGTGTGATACGATGAAATCACGATCTGACGTCACACATAGCTAACTTATCTGATCTGCATGGCTCTCAATTATCTCTCGAGATCCAAGTACGATTACAACTCAAGTATGTACTATGATCTCTTAGTACATACAGCACATACAGCATAATAGAATAGAAAAATGTATATTTCCAAGATCACAAGATATACCTGCACAAAACAATGCAATTGACAATACAATCAAGGCTATCCAAGTCGGCCTACTATGTAGCCTCGGCCACTGTGCCCCATTGTTCATCGGTCTCTCCCACCAGATGCCTCACATCGGTCCTTCCCGTAGATTTTGCGGTTCTGAAGGCGTGTGAAGCTGCCTCACGGGTCTTGAATGATTGGTACACGGCACCAGGTATGTTCATGATCAACGGTTGAACTTCGGTCCTGGAAATAGAGCAAGTCCAAGTTCCCAAATGCAGAAGGACGGATAAATAAGAAAGAAATGACTTACCAAGTATCGAAGACACCTATCCTTCAGCCGATGATGACTGCATAGTATCTGCCCTTCGCGTTTCCACTAACATGGGTAATGCGTGGTCGAGTGTTTGGGAGCAGGCGGTGGCTAGTGGCATGTGTGATGCGCGATCCAAGTTCTTCGTGCCGGATGTGGTTGCTGAGTTCCTGTCGGACATCACGTCCGTCGCATCCATCTGTGATACTTGCTGGAGGTATTATACATTTGTTGATAGATCCCTGCAGCGTTGCGTAATCAGAATCTGTCTGTCGAAGGATATTCGAATATTGATCAAAGGCTTACCGTGATTGCATTTGTCTCTGCCGCCGCATGACGCTTGGACTCCAAATATGCGCGTAATCATGGACCCAAACCTTGAGTAATGATCCCCGACTCAGGTGATCGTTGGGTCAGTGTAAATACTTGCAGCGATTCTCGCAAAGTCTCAACGCCACTCGAATGTTCTTCGTTTCTTTGAAGGCCAACATCATCGAGAGTCGACGGCGCATCCCCATCGGAGTCGGAATCCACCCAAATCACGGGGGATTTTTGGGCTAGGACAGTCACAGAAACAGAAGACGAAGCCCTGGCGCTGGCCCCCCGAGTGGGATGGGTAGCGTTGATGGGAGGGGGCGGCCCACGATCGCTGCAGGAGGCGTCCTTATCTAAATGGATCTATAAATAGAATTCCGTTCAGAGTAGAACAGTAACTTACGAGATGATGTCATTGCTCCCCAACAGCTGAGTCTGGGGAGAAATGGTATGCAAAACTTCGTTATTTTATAAGTTGGAGCACAGTGGTACATTTGGAACCTCGCAGCAAATATCCGTAGTACACGACCAGCTCACCCGCTTATTACATCACATCAGACCCTAAAGACAGGGGCTCATGCTCATTTTTTCAAACAATTCCACCTTGCCACGTCGCTTGCGTAATTCCCTGAAAACCCTTTCATTCACTCAAACATCTACTTACACTATAACCTGATATCATGCCGAAGAAGTGGGTCACAGCTGAACAAGAGAAATGGCTCCGCGAACGGTTGCCGCTCTTCGTGGAATCACACAGGTGCAAGACAACAATGGTATTCTATTCAGAAGTTCACAAAGAGTGGAGGAAGAACTGGCCTCACCGCAACCTAACCAACATGGAGATCACTGCCATAGACGGAAATGTGGAGAAGGCTGTAAAGGAGATCCAGAGCAAGACGGAAGACGTAAGTATTGCCCTGACATAAGTGACAGTGGATAACTTACCCATGAACATACAAACAGCGCGTCATTGCATGGTTCCATAACCATAATCGTTCAATTGTGTCCAGCAGAGGTACTCGTGGTACCATCAAGCTTGACATGAAACCACGGAAGAAGCAGCCCTGGCAAGCTTACCAGAGGATGACATATGAAACACAATGGAAGGATGTCATCGATAAAGCGTACGACGAACTTCGTGCAGAATGGAAACCAAAGGCACCAGGCGATATATTCAACCTATCTCGTTTTGAGTTCATGAATGACTTTATGAGAAAGAAATATGAAGAACAGTCCCCCGAAGTCAAGGCCAAGGTTGAGGAATTTCGACAGCAGAAATATGACTTGCAGGGATTATCGTCAGCCGAAAAGCAACAACAGTGAGTGATCAAATACAACAATAAATGAAATCACACATTTACATGTTGGTTGCTTCTAGGGCAATCGATAAGCTGCCGCGCACATTGAACATGTTAGCAGAGAACATCAAGGCGCAAACAAATTGGAATGTTACCATCTTGGTTGGCAGTCAAATGCCTGACAGCCAAACTATCAACACATATGCGTAAGTGATTAATTTGGAACAAGTGAAATCAAATACCTGAGCAGCAAGAGCAGTTACCACTGTGGAACAACCAATGATGGGAAGGATTTCTCCCAGTGGCTAGGCGAAGCAAAGTATGACGAACACATTCTCGAACCATTCAATGATTTCCTGAACGACGCGTTTCGTGAGTCGGCTGCATATGTGTTCCGTGAGCAAGTACTTACACATTTATATTAGCTTCATCGAGAAATAGTTCTCGAGCCTGCAGACAGAACTGGAGAAGCTGTAGATGAGATAAAGCAGGGTGCAGTGGCTGGAAATAACGATGAAGAAGGAAATGAGCATACCACTGAAGGCCCGACTGAATGTGTGTCCGAAAACTTTGATTATCTGTGTAGTCGAGAGGAGAATATTGCCCGTAATAAAGAGCTGCTGAAGAATTTAGGGTTAGATGGCGACATTCTGGGCTCCAAGGAGAAGCAGAAGGTCCCCAAAGCATGAAAGGAATCAACAGAGAAAGCTGACCCTGGTATTCAGAGGGTCTCCACTCGCCAAGCAGCAAAAGGGTACATTCTCAATCATTCAAACACATTGACATGACTCACCGTATCCGCAGATCACCTGAGAACGTAGGATCGGCACCCACTGATACCAACATAGTGTCAATTCTTGACTCCTCCAACACGCGTGAAGCACCCTCTAGCGATGGGTCTCCTGCAGCAAAGTCCGCCGATACGGATGTCACGATGACGGCTGCTGGCTCTGCGTCAACTTCTGCTCAAGACAGCGGTGATTTGGTTGATAGGAGTGCAAAAATCGGCGAGCTGTGTGGTGACGAAGGTAGGGATAAAGATGAGCTGCCCGCTGGGAGCGATTCCACAGTCGACGGCAGCGTGGAAGAGAATGGCAAAGATAGCGCTCAGAATGCAACCATCAAAGCTGTTCCCACGGATGACATCAACACTGGTACGCACCCCTCTATCTCCCCCGTGCTTTGTTCTGACTCCGTTCACATTAGCCACCGAGCCCTCAATGTTTGGATCATCGAAAACGTATGGACCAACTCGCACACTTGCCGCAGAGCAAGCCGATGTACAGATGGCAGCACCTGGAACCAGCACCTCCGCACCTGCTGACTCAGTTGATGCTGCCGCTCCTCAATGGCTCAAGGATATGCTCGACTACCTTCGAGTATCATCCCCACTCGTTTCTTGGCAGCAGTTGGTTACGGAGCTTGTGGAATTCATCAATGAGGTTCCCATCACCGGCGTAAGTTATTTTGACCGTGTGCTCACTGTGTTTACTTATACATATCTTTTACATATACTTTTAGCAACTTCTTGTCAACAACCGCCCTCCGGAGGTCACGACTTGGGTGAAGTGTCACAAGCACCAGAAGGCAACCCCTCTCGCTGTCGATCCTGACCAGTATGGCCCGGCCTTCATGGCATGGTGGAGGGCGATCCAGCCTGCTTGGCGACGTACCAAGAGCAACAGCCTCTCCATGACAAAGCATGATGGCGAGACCTGACCTGGGCAATGTTGGCAAAGGGCGGCATGGCGGGCTTCTATACTGTCGTTATCGCGCTCTCGTGGTGGGTTTGCGCCCTCACAACCGCTGCAGATGCCAACTCGGACAATGCGTGGGCGGCCGTTGCTGATGTCTACTGGGTTCTACAACAGATGCGCGAGGCTATTAAGAAAAGATCCCACACTGCTAAGCGCGGTCACGACAATTCCCCGGCTGACAAAGGCAAATCGTCGAAGAGGTATGTCACATCTACCGACATCAGCCTCGAATACTAATTGTGGATTCGCGCTCTCAGACGTCGTCGCTAGTACTAATAAATTTCTTTGTTCTGCCACCGTTCCTCTCTCGTCTCGCATGACATATGCTTCCAAGTATGCTAATAACTACCCAAGTCCAGTTTAATACATAGATACATACATAGATACAATGGTTAGATAGATATGAATTCCGTAGATATAAATATGATAATGATGAATTGCTCATCTTCGCGGATTAGGGGTAAGTACACCTTGCGCTTGCCTTGCGCACGCCGCTCTGTCCTGAGATCACGGACCGTGCACCGCTTGAAGTTGCGCGTGCACCATTTCATAAGATCGCGCACCCTGAAAACTACAAGAAGTTTATGAGATTGTGCACTGAACTTCAATCTTGCCGCAGAGATTGCCCCTGTGCTGTGAGCTACTGGCAGCAGGTGAAATCACACGTTGAAATGCCGTGCATATTTCATGAGATTGCGGACTGAAATCAGCAGGCAGCAGGTGAAATCGCCCGCTGCAGGTAGGTGAAATTGTGTGATGAAATGCCGTGGATATTATATGAGATTGCCAGGTGAGATCCTGCTGGCAGCAGGTGAAATCACACTGTGAAATGCCGCGGATATAATTTGAAATTGCAGGGCGAGATCTGCCGGTAGGAAGTGAAATTGCACGCTGAAATAATGTGGTATTTCTGAGAGCGCGCGCTGTATTAAGCTACCAGCAGCAGGTGAAATTGTGTGATGAAATGCCGCGGATATTATATGAGATTGCCAGGTGAGATCCTGCTGGCAGCAGGTGAAATCACGCTGTGAAATGCCGCGGATATAATTTGAAATCGCAGGGCGAGATCTGCCGGTAGGAAGTGAAATTGCACGCTGAAATAATGTGGTATTTCTGAGAGCGCGCGCTGTATTAAGCTACCAGCAGCAGGTGAAATTGTGTGATGAAATGCCGCGGATATTATATGAGATTGCCAGGTGAGATCCTGCTGGCAGCAGGTGAAATCACGCTGTGAAATGCCGCGGATATAATTTGAAATCGCAGGGCGAGATCTGCCGGTAGGAAGTGAAATTGCGCGCTGAAATAATGTGGTATTTCTGAGAGCGCGCGCTGTATTAAGCTACCAGCAGCAGATGAAATCGCGCAATGAAATGCAGCAGATATTATTTGAAATTGCGGGGAGAAATCGGCCAGCAGCAAGTGAAATTGCGCAATGAAATGCTGCGGATATTATATGAAATCGCGGGGTGAAATCTGCTGGCAGCAGGTGAAATCGTGTGATGAGATCACACAGATATTTTATGAGATTATGCAATGAAAGCTGCCAATAGCAGATGAAATCGCGGCTGAAATATCACAGTTATGCATAAGAAATGAAAATGAAATGAAATCTCCCAGTAATTTGAGATACAATCTCTCAAAGCTTACTATGGTATAGGTAAAATGGACTTGCCAGTACTTACCTATTATATCTGAAATAAGTGGTAGCTACCCCTCCTTCATCTGCTCAAGGGCACGCATGGCATGGGCCTCGTGGGTGCGCTCAAGCAGCTCGCGCTCCTCCTGCTCTGCCTGGTCAGCAGCTTCCTGATTCAGTTTGGCCTGCGTTGAGGGGCCATGCTCTTCCTGCCCGGGCGTTTCMCCCTTTCGACTACCGGCCACCTGCAGGGTACGTTGCTGGGCCAAAGCAGCGGCTGCAGCTGCCTCCGCCGCCCGGATGCAAGCACCCTCTTCATATCGCTGCCTCGCCTGCTCGCGGACAACTTGGTGCATTGCGCATTCGCGCTGTGCTTGTTTGTGGGCAATGCGACAGATATCTGCCTGACTCAGGACATCAGGCGGGGGCTGGATTGGAATTGCGGGAGGAGGTTGGATGATGTGCTCGCTCCGTGGCTGCACGGGCTCTGGCGGAATGGTCGGCTGGGGCGTTGTCACGGCTGCTGGGGGTGGGAGGGGTAGGCCGCCCTTCGAAAGCGGCCTGGCCTTACTACCGTTGATAGGGTCGCTTTTAGACTACACGTGGATTTTTGCTTTTCGG